>PVHY01004542.1:0-70542 GCA_004024945.1 Uropsilus gracilis
ACCCTAATATAGTCCTGAACAGTACCAGTCCTACGTATAGGCCGAATTAAATCCTGGCACAAAGGATTAGCATTTTCCCATGCTAGTTGTTTCAGAAGTATGTCTGTCCCTTCCGATGGGGGCAGCATTCTGTGTACTGCTTCCTCTAAGCGGGAGAGAAAATTCTGATACGACTCTTCATTAGATTGCCTGATTCCTGAAAGTGTGCTGCCTTTAGTTCCTGGAGGCGCAAAGTTTCTCCATGCTGTGACTGCATTTTGAGTGATCGCCTCCAGGATTTCGCGTGGAATAGAGACTTGTGAGTTAGGAACAGTATAGTTCCCCGTCCCCAAAAGCATGTCTATGTCTGGTTTGGGACCCCTCTTCTTTTGTGAAAACTTAGTCACTGTTTGTTTAGACAAATCCTCATATTCAGTCCTCCAAAGAACATAGTCTCCGGGGCTCAAGGTGGCTTTAGCTGTTTGATGCCAATCATGAGTGAGGTGTTAACCAATGAGATGCCACCATGTCCAACACTTGGACGGTATAGGGAGCAGAAGCACCAAACGTTTTTACGGCTGTTTGTAGCTCCTTAAGAATTTTTAAAGGTAAAGGCTCCCAAATAGGGGAGTCCCCATCCGTTCTCTCAATTACTGGGTAGGAAAAGGAAACATCTCCCTTCTTTCTAGCTTCTGCCAAAGCTGCACAAAAGCCCACTGGTGGCAATGGATTTCTATGTTGGTATTTAGGTTTAGGGAAACCAGGTTTAGGAAAGGCAAATTTAGGCATCGGAGGATGATGATCTCGATCCTCAGACAATTGACATTTTGCTGCCTCATCGTCCAAATCCCATTCCTCTAGATTGCTGGAAGCGAAACACACAGTATCCTGCCTATCTTCTGTTAAATTAGAACCACATGCATCTTTGGAATATTAACTGGTCTAGGTTCATGCTCATCCTCCTCGGAAGCGGTCTCATGGACTAGACCTTCAAAATCCGTGGATTCTTTTAAAAGCTCTCTCATTTGCAACCACAATGGATAGGCACAAGAAGGCATTACACTTTCACCATGTTCCTGGACATAAAGCCTCATTTCACGACCCACTTTTTTCCAATCTGACAAAGTCAAACTTCCGTCTTCTAGGAACCAAGGGCTAACTTTCTTAATAAACTCAAAGAAATCTTTTAATGTGTCCTCTGACACCTTGATACCTTTGCTAGACATCATATGTTTAAAAAACGAGAGACAGATTTTTTCTTTTTTTTTGAATCAGTTTGTCCCATGATTATTACAGATTACTTACACTTAACCGATCAGCCTTTATTGGCGGAGCTGCAGAATGCTCGTAAGATCCGACCTGTTGTCTTGAGAGAAAGAAAGAAGATTACCTGTCCAGAGGTCCCTGGATTCGGGCGCCAGTTGCCACGGACCGGCTGGGCAAGGGCGCAGGCCGCAGAGAACCAGAGTTCAGCTGGGCAGGAAAGACACAGGGCTGGCAATTGGCGAACAGACACACACACTCAGTGAACAGTGAATCTGCTGATTCATTTGAGATTTCAGTCAGCATATATAGTGTTTAAAAGAATTACTTCAACATTCCATGAGAAGAAACATTCCATGAGTACGTGAGGGCAATATCTCAACAGAAAGACAGAAATCAATATCTCAACGGAAAATAGATTATCATTAGATACTACAAAACATTCCTAAGCAATCATCTTTTTAGAAATCATGACAGCTAAGTTGGTTACAGGTCACCAGGATTGTCTACTGACTGCAAAGCTTATCTAGTTCATCGGGTTTCGTTGCTTTAGGTGCATTGCTAACACTTTTGTAATTCCTTCACCAAGAGTTCTTAAATGTGAATTGCTTTCTCAATTAAAATGACCTGACGACAGGGCCCCCAAATCTTTTTTAATAATCATGCAGTTCATGACTTCAGCACTCCTACACGTGGGGCCTGGGGAGCTGCGCCTCTAGGGTCCCCTGTGTGCAGGTCAGCTCCCAATTTGTTCTTCCTGCGAGGGGCAGAGAGCTCAGCTTGTAAAAGCTTTGATTTACAAGTCCCCCATCTCCAGGTCAGCTCCCACACAGTTCTTAAAATTTTCCAACTTCATTGAACTGTGTGCAGTATATTGTATAAATATTGTATATAAATATACCTCCACTTCATCTTTTACTCCACATGGAGTTCCTATCCCAATTGGTTCAGTGGGTTCAATTGTATGCTTCACTGGTGAATACTGTATTACAAAAGATTTGTAAATAAATGAAATTGGGAATTTTTTTCACATTTTCATAGAACGGGGTTTTTTGTTTTTGTTTTTAAGACTAGGTCTCACTATTTTTGCCCGTGGAACTGCAGGCTCACGTTGCCCGGAGTACCACAGACTCAAGCACTCCCCAGCCTCAGCTTTCCAGGTAGCTGGGATTACAGGTGTGCACCATGACACCCAGCTATTTTTTGGGGACTAGGTCTCGCTACATGTCTCCGGTGAACCGCCATCTCTGGCTCCATGGCTTCCTAGGCTTCTGCTTACAGGCATGCGTCACCATGCCCAGCCCAGAACAGTTTTATTAAGAAAAGAAGGGAAACACAAATGGGGAGTCTTAGGAGGAAAACTGCCTAAATTGAGAATTTAGGTCTCAATATAAATGAATTGGGTAAACTAATATCCCTAGCCAAAGTATGTTGAAACTTCTTGGAAATCTAGTATTTTAGCTGAAAAAAATGCTGTTAACTTCACTTTCTCATCGTGATAACATGCGTATATCTTTTAAAAATCTCTTAAATCAATATAATATTGATATAACTATAAAATGCATCTTTTATTCTATTTTTCATACCCTCTAGCATACTGCTACTCTCTTTCACTCATAATCTGTCATGCTCAGTACTAGAAGCCTGACCATCTTTTTGCAGTGACTTATAAAGAGCATAAGGTGGTGGATGTGTTTGTAGTTTGTAAACATGAGAGCTGAGCACTCTTGGGTGGGATACCCTGTATCCTATGGTTGTCTTCCAGCTTGGCTGAGTTATTATAAAGCATGTTCAGTATCATTCTGTTAAAAATCATACTGGCCTGAAAAAATAGATCATATGACAGTAAAGAAATATAAGTTAAGAATTTTTTTAATTAGGGTCGGGCATGGTGGCGCATGCTGTAAGCTCCAGCCTAGGAAGCCAAGACCGGGACCAGGGATCACCGTTCAAGTCCTGCTCAGGGGCAAAATAGCAAGACCTAGTTCCAAAAAAAATAGCTGGGTGTGGTGGTGCATGCCTGTAATCCCAGCTACCTGGGAAGCTAAGGCTGGGGATTGCTCAAGTCTGTGGTACCCCAGGCAACATGAGCTTGCAGTTCCATAGGCAAAAATAGCGAGACCTAGTCTCCAAAAAAAAGAAAAATTATTTTAGATAATGCTTAAAATTAATACTTAATATACAAACAAATTTGTTTTTTAATTTTGTGATATACTTTATTGTCTTTCCCTAAATGTCCTCAGGTTAGCCTGAGGGCTCCTTCACTAAAAATACTGAATAAATCTAATACGCCCCCTAGCACCCACCCAACCCCCTCACACACACACACACACACACACACACACACACTCCTGATAAGAGCTTGTGCTTTGTTAAAACACAACTAGCAGCCTTATATAACCTCTCTAAAAGCATGGTTGATTGACAATAGTTCTCAATTTTTTTTTCTCCCTAAGTTTCAGGAATTAATCAGTAAACCCTCACACAACACACCAACATGATTTCATGCATTTAGAGAGGAGGTATCTCCTGGTTAAGTGGGAAATTGTGACTTCTGGAAGATCTTCCTTCTAAGCTTTAATGAAGTGAGTCTACGGCCATACCACCCTGAACGTGCCCGATCTCGTCTAAGCTTTAATGAAGTGAAATGTTTCATTTAGAAGTCTGGCCCTTCAATTTGTCATCCTTTACATTCACTGGGTAGAACTTATACTGATCATCGGGGCCCTGTTCCAGGGATCTGGGTTATGCTCTTTGTCCTGGTGTCATCTGGATTGAACAGAGCAAGACTCATGACTTAGCTTGCTGCTCTAGTACTTCCACCTCCAATAAATAGAAAAGGGGGGATTAAGCCAAAATGCTTCTTGGCTTAAGGACCTGGGTGGAGCATGGTTGGGGGAGAGCCCTGGACAGGGAAGGAAAAGAGAATAAGTCCAAAGGACCAACACTAATTCCGTGCCTCAGAATTTTAAATACTTATGCCCTGTAGTTCAGTGATTTTTACCAGTAAATATTGACCCCACAAAATGAAGAGCTGCATGGACTAAGGTTTTTGTTGTAGAACTGCTTATTGTAACTGAGAATTAGAAAAAATTCAAATTTTATACAAAAGGGAAATAGTTGTTACAAGGGAGTTTAAAAAGTTAGTGCATTAATTATATTTGTACTGTGCTATTAACACAATAGTATAGGGAATTTTAGAAAGCATAAACCCAAGACTGAAAGAACAGAGCATGAAAAAAAAATATTTTTGGAGGTCTTAACAAAGTGGTACCTGGCATGCAGGTCCACAGTTCTAACCTGGTAAAAGCAAAGCTCAGAAAAAGCCACTTGATAGCACAGATATCCCAGAAGATTCAGCACTGGAACTTTAGATATAACAAATAGAATGATAGGGTGCAAAATTTAGAAAGTAAAAGCAAGATTTCTTACCACCCTGTCCCCCAGAAATTTTGTCAGACATAAACTCAGCAAGAAATCACAATTTAAAATTTGAAATTACCCAAGACCTGAAGCATGAAAGAGCAACAAAACGTGGCACAAACTGCGGAGATGAGACCCACCAAGACCAAAGGTGCTCCAAAAGCAGTACAGGAATGATAAACAGCACGTTCTACTAAATCCGGGGAAATCGCAACCTCACCAAGGACGAGGAATGGATCAAAGAAAAAAAAAAAAGACTAAAGGACTAAACAAGGACAAACAGCAAAAAGAAAGGAGGCAAAGAGACCAGGGGAGATGTGGTGGTGGTGGTGGGGGGGTATTCCCATGGGGATTAACAGTTATACAATCATATATTGTAAAATATGCAAAAATAAAATTTGAAATTATGGGTTATTCTTAAATTGTATAGCAGGTCCTGAGTAACGTCGTTTCATTCAGTGTTGTTTTAACATTGGTAATTAATATCCTGATTGATTGATTGATTGATTGATTGATTGATTGATTGATTGATTGATTCTGAAAAATATGACATGATGTTGAGGATCTGATTTTGTTGTATGTTGTTTCTCTGAAAGTTGTTAATTTGCATGATAACTACATTAAGTGCTCCCCCCATTTAGTGTAGTGTTCATGTAGCTTTTGGCATGCGAATTTTAATTAGAAGCAGACTAGCAAGGATTTATACACTTAAAAAATAGATTTAAAGTTAAAAGACCAAAGATATATAGAGGATTGGGGTAATTTTATATTGGAGGACCTGAAAAACAATGTACAATAAACTAATGTGACAAAAGCAGATTTAAAGAACAGTATAGAATTAAACTCAGAAAAAGATTAGGTTTGTGGTTACCAGAGTTAGTATTAGAAAAAGGTGGTCAAAAGATTTTAAAAATCTTGTCATAAGTACTGGGGGTCTAATGTACAGCCTGCTGACTAGCTAAATCTGCTGTATGGGCTATTTGAAAATTTCAAGAGAATAGATCCTAAAAGTTATAATGAAAAACCTTTTTCTTATTTATATGAATTGACAAATGTTAGCTAAACATACGAGTGAGATCATGATATATCTGATTCAAGTCTGTGTTATACACCTTAAACTTAATGGTCTATGTCAAAAAAAAAATGTGATTTTAGGATTACATATGTCGTTCTTTTTTTTTTTTAAAGATCCGGGACTATATTGGTCAAGACAATTAACTCTAGAAGGTGGGGCTAATGAGTTCATTTTTTATTTTCTGGTCTTGTTTTAAATAAATACAGTTTTACAATAAATTTTCTTTGAGAAAAGAAATTGTGTCTTTGAGAGAAAGACAAAAATGTCAACGGTATCAGATATCCTCTGATTATTATACTGGGATTAAAAGCATAGTAATTTGTTAGGACCACTCCCTTTGCAGAATGAAATCCACATGTCTGAAGAAGTTATACAGGATATATTGGAACAGACGGAATCAGATCCAGCATTTCAGGCACTGTTTGACCTTTTTGACTATGGTAAGTAACCCATTTCTTTCAAGGCAGAAGAAAGTTTTATCCAGTTTTAGAAGGTTATCAGATTAAAGAAACATTTCTTGGAGCATCTGAAAAAAGCTTTCAAAAAATAAAGTAAATATTGCATATATATGAAAGGATTTTATAAATATTTTATAAATATTTTTATAAATTGATTGCACATATACGTATGTTTATATATATATATATATATATTACATTGTTGTCTACCCCGAGATATCTCTTGTCACCCATGAACCATCATCTTGATCTCTTGTGCACATCCCTCCTCTGATTATACCCCCACCCCCTCTCTTGTTCTATGATTCAGTTCTGCTGGCAGTTTACCTTTTTCTTGCCCATTTGTTTTCTCTATGTCCCTCATATAAGTGAGACTATTCAGTTTTTCTCTTTCTTTCTGGTTTATTTCTGCTAGCATGATTCCTTCTAACTCCATCTATGTTGCTGCGAATGACATAAGTTTGTCTTCTTTGATTAATGAATAATCCATTGTATACATTTCTGATCCATTTGTCTGTTTTGGGGCATTTGGGTTGTTTCCATATCCTGGCTATTGTAAATAGTGCTGCAGTAAACACACGAGTACAGGTATCCTTTTGAATTACTGTTTTTGTATCCTTTGGGTATATTCCCAGAAGTGGGATTGCTGAATTGATTGGTAGTTCCACTTTCATTTGAGGGTTCTCCACACAGCTTTCCACAGTGGCTGGACCAGTTTGCATTCCCACCAACAGTGTAAGAGTGTTTCTGAAAGAATTTTTTATTGTTAATCAAAGATTGTTTATAAAAACAACATTTTTGTATTTTCTGTTCACGTACATTGACAGCCACTTAATATAAATGTTTTATAATCTGAAATACGTTTTATACGTTTTATAATCTGAAATCTGATACTAACAGGATATACAATTGGATATTGCTTTCCAGTTGGATAGTACAAAAGTATACAGTAATACTATATAGTATTATACAATTGGATCACACATTGGAATACAAAAAATTGACTGTTGCCTACAATCTTAACTGCCTACTACAGTTCTCAGTATTTTTAGGGATTATCGGATAGCATTATCTGATAATACTTTAAAATGTAGATCCTTTAACCTTTCGGGTAATTCTAGAGTTTAATAATTCCATCTAGTGGGAAAATTACAGTATTTCAGTGATAGTGAGCGATGGCATGAGCCTATAATCCCAGCTACATGGGAGGCTGAGGCTGGGAATCACTTGAGTTCATGGGTTCAAGACTATCCCGGGCAACATAGCAAGACTTAGTCTCTTAAAAAAAAAAAATAGCAGGGCACAGTGGTATGTACCTGTAATCCCAGCTACTTGGGAGGCTGAGGCTAGGAATCACTTGAGCCCACGGGTTCAAGACTACCCTGGGCAACATGGCGAGATCTAGTTTTCAAAAAAAATTAATTTTCAGTGCTATATAAGGCAAGCAGTTTTAAAATATTCAAAGGACTATAATTAAAACCAAAGTTTACCATTTGCCTGACCACAATTAATTTATATAAATAAATGCTTGTTTTTATTTTGATTATTTAACCAGTTCCCTTTCTAACAGGTAAAACAAAGAATAATAAAAATATATCACAAGGCATTTCTGATCAGCATATGGAAACCAATCCCAGTGTTGTCTTAACAGATGAAACAAGTCTATCGACTAAAGAATCTTTTAAAGCAGAATCTGGTAAGAATATGATTTTATTAATATGATCAACCCAAATCCTAATGTTCTTTCTTGATTTCAAAGCAAGAAATGCAGCTATTCAATTTGAAACTTGTTCAAACTTTCATGTAGGTCATTTTTTGTTATCCGCATTAAAAAAATCTTTGGTAAAGAGGTGATTTTTAGTACTCTCAGGATGCAGTAGGTTCCTAATTTGCACAGGGCCATATTAATAAATAGTGTTGACCAATTCAACAAAAATCTGTAACATCTAATAAAATTTTATTGGGCCATAAATTTGAATCCCTGCTGTGTAAGGTGGTTAATACCCATTCAGCCTACTAAGTGAGTTTTACAGACCACTCCATGTTTACATCTCATTTGTTTGGAGGAAACTAGGTGCTCTGGTGAAAGCCTTATGTTAGAGATTTATGAGGTGTAAAGGCTGATACCTATTGTGCCTATTTTGGTCAGTTCTTCCTCCCTGCATCCCATGTTATATCAGTATGGCACATAATTGTGCACAATAACTACTGAATGAGGGAAGAGAATAAATGAGTTGATCTTAGGTCTTTTAAATGTTGGCCAAGTTACTTTATTGTATTTTTATTGTGAAATATTACTGCACAAAAAGTGTACAATCAGAAGATAGCAGCTTATTGAATTACAATAATACCCATGTAACTATTTCTTAAATGAAAAAAAATGAAACACCACCAGTACCACAAAAATCACTATTCATATGCCTGCCCAGTCAGTTTCCTCCATCCCTGACTCTCAAAGAACAATTTTCCTGGCATCTCATATTTCTTACTAAACTGTATGCCTCTCTTTTATATATTAACTCAATCCACTCTGTCTGCAACATACTGTGACAAAAATCTTTTCTGTTCATCTGTTCTTACACCATTACTTTCAACCCCCTGAAAAAAAAAAAAAAAAACTCAATGGCTTCTAAATCTCACAGAATGCCTTCCTGAAACTACTTTTGTAATATCGGATTCCATTCCTACTTTGAGGCCCCTGCCTAATGTCCAAGCTAATCCTCCAGTTTTTCTGAGGCTGAATTATGGGAGAATAGATATATTTTCTGCTACATGGTTTATATGTGGAAGAGTATGTTTCAGTTAAACTCCACTTTGCAGAAAGTAAAAATCTTCTCAGTCCTCCAAGTCTTAATCCTTCAGTCCCACTTAATTGAAACTATCTCTAAATTGACATAGTGTGAAAGTAATCTTTCTCTAATCACAGTTCAGATGTCTTCTATTATCACAATGTCATATTAACGTGATTATTTGATAGTGGGTGTTTTCTGGGTATTTTGTTTCCTTATATTTTCCATATTGTTAATTGTTCATGTTTGCTGTCCTAAATTGCCTGTGTATCCAGTATATTAATGTTGTTAACTTCTGAAATGTCCTTTTAAATTCCATGTACCGTCCTAGTAATTCAAGATTTTACGTAATACTTCCTCTGCCACACTTCCCACATCCCCTAAAGAAAAAAGAGATTCCACCGGGTATGGTGGCACAGGCCTATAATCCCAATCACCTGGGAGGCTGAGGCTGGGGATCACTTGAATCCTCAGGTTTGAGATAACCCTGGGCAACACAGCAAAATCTAGTCTCTTAAAAATAAAAAATAAAAAAATAAAGAGGTCTCTACTTTCCTATACTATTATAGTTTTTAACTATGTTTTATTCTAACGGCAATAATTGTGTCATTCATATGATTAACCTCAATTCATATGATTAACCTGAACAGATGTGTGCTATGGGTTAAACAATACACAGTAAAATCAAATGTTAATCATGTAGGATGTATTTGTCCCCATTTCACCTTTAAGAATATATCAGACAAAGCTGGGCACGGTGGCTCATGCCTGTAAGCTTTAGCCTAGGAAGCGGCCAGGGCTAGGGATCGCGTTCGAGTCCCGCCTGGGGCCCATAGCGAGACCTAGTTCCAAAAAAAATAGCTGGGCATGGTGGCACGCACCTGTCATCCCAGCTACCTGGGAAGCTGAGGCTGGGGATTGCTTGAGTCCGTGGTACCCTGGGCAATGAGAGCCTGCGGTTCCACGGGCAAAAACAGCGAGACCTAGTCTTAAAAAAAAAAGAATATATCAGACAGCTGGGCATGGTGGCACGTGCCTGTAAGCAACAGCCTGTGGAGCCGCTGCTGGGACTAGGGATCATGGTTTGAGACTCGCCCTGGGCAACATAGTGAGACCTAGTCCCAAAAAAGTAGCTGGATGTGGTGGCTCACACTTACAATCCCAGCTACCTGGGAAGCTGAGGCTGGGGGTTGCTTGAGTTCGTGGTACCATGGGCAACGTGAGCCTGTGGTTCCATGGGCAAAAATAGCGAAACCTAGTCTCCAAAAAGAAAAAAAAAGAATATGTCAGACAAATGATAGGAATTGAAAAGTCAGCTCTTTTGAAAAGATTGTTTTCATTTGGAACCAGTTTTTTTTTCCTAATTGGTAAATTTGGGTGTTCTTAAACCTGTGCAGTTTTTCAAAACTTCATTCTATCATCTGTTTTCCCAAAATTTTGAAAAATCATTCACTACTTGTTTAAAGAGGTATTAGTAAGACTTAACTCTTAATGTTTTGGTACTCGGAAAATAAGAGCTATAGTCTGTGAGACTTTTGCTTACTGGTATTTCAAAGATTACTTTCTTGGCAAGTAGATTTTGAGATAGAGCACTATCTCAAATTGTACATACTCATCATATTTTTCTATCGTATTTTACAGATGAACGATCTGTTGGGCCCCCATTTTGTACATCCTATCAAAATGAAGATTCAGCAAATTCTTTGAAGGAGGGCACCAACCAGAATGAGCTCAGGCAGGAAATCCAGGAACATTTTCCTCAAATAGGCCCTAGCATACAGAAAAAGACCTTTAAGGCAGTTGTACCTTCTCAACAAAAATGTCCCCTTGATATTACCTTTGAATCTGTGCCTAACTTGAATGACTTTAACCAAAGAGTAGATTCTAATGTTGACTGTAATCAGCATTGTGCTGAATTATACACAGATCAGATGTCCACTGAAACTGTAATGGCTCTGGATGTGGAAAACAATTCTTTGTGTCCAGATGTGCCAAATGAGTCTCATTTACAGCCTCATCAATGTGACATACCAATGACTTCATTTGTTTCTCTTGGTGGTGAAACTAACAATGGAAACTTAATTCTCTCTGGGAAAAGTTCTCAACTTTTATCCCAAAATACTCCATTAACTGGAAAGCCATCTAGAAAAAATGAATTTTGTGAAAACTCTAAGGATACAGGAAGATTTAAAACTAGTTTGCATGGTTCCAAGTCACCAGATTCTAGTGAAATTCACCAGAGTAAAATTGAAATTAACGATGTATTACCAGTTACATCACAACTTTCAGGGTGTCAAGATAATTCTTCAGTTCAGAGTAAAATATTACCAGTGTCTATTGAAAGTTCATGTTTGAATGTATCTGAACAAGTAGAAGTTTGTGTTGGCGACTCATTGTCTTCAATTAAACAGCAATCTAGTGATTCATCACCTGTTGAATTAAATCATACAGACCATGAAATTCAGCCTTCCAAGTCTGAGAAAGTTGCTTTGGAGTCACAAGAGCCTTCATCTTCTGTGAAAGATGGTGAAGGTAGTATTTTTCTCTCTTTAGGTGAAAATGATAACTGTAGGGAAGTTGCACTGATCCCTCCAGAAAGTAATTCTGTAGAAGACAGACACACACTTCCTTCTGAACCTGTATGTTCTTCAATGGGAGAGTCTCACCCTAAGTCCCAAAATACTGATAAATCTGCTGATGGCAACTCAAACGAGATAGATGCATCAAATATTGTATCTCTCAAAATTATCATCAGTGATGATCCATTTGTTTCCTCGGATACTGAACTTAACAGTGCTGTTTCTAGTATCAGTGAAGAAAATTTGCCAACTATAATTTTGTCTTCTGATAAATCACCTGCAAAGAATGTGGAATTAGTTAAGTGCCTGTCTCCAGAAGAAACTGCAGGTGCTGTTGCATCTGCTGAAGGAATAGAAGGTTCAGTGGCAATGGAACAGAGCTTGTTAGTGCTCAAACCTGAAGACTCTACAGTAAACAGTGCTCAGAATGAGGACAGCATTGCTTTTTCAACCAATGTTTCTCCTTGCGTTTCAAAGGATGGAGGATACATACAGTTGATGCCAGCTACAAGCACAACTTTTGGCAATTCAAACAACATTCTAATAGCTACCTGTGTGACTGATCCGGCAGCCCTAGGAACAACTGCGAGTCAGTCTAATGTTGTGATGTTGCCTGGAAATTCTGCGCCTATCACTGCTCAACCTCCACCACCTCAGTTACAGACACCACCAAGAGCAAATAGTGTATATGCTGTCAACCAGGCTGTGTCACCCAGCTTTTCACAAGGTAACTTGAAGACCATAATGAATGGTTGGATGCATAGGCTTGTGCATGTATCCAGGTGCATATGTAACAAACATACATACACACATTCACCCATGTCAAGTAGTCCCACTGTGATGAGTGTTGGAGCTATAGAATATGTGCATTAGAAGAAAAAAAAGCAAACTGAGGTTTATTTTTCTGGAATGTGATCTAATTTCTCATGTGAACAATTATTGTCTCAGACATAATAGATCATAGATGGTAAGAGAAAGGATTCTGAAATTTGAGATTATGGCACTGAGCTAATTTAGTCAGATCATTTTTTTAAAATGTACTGATACAGAATTCAGTGGGCCGGGCATGGTGGCGCATGCCTGTAAGCGGCAGCCTATGAAACCACAGCTGGAGCCAGGGATCGTGGTTCTAGTCCCGCTGGGGGCACATAGCAAGACCTAGTCCCAAAAAAATAGCTGAGTGTAGTGGCGCCTGTAATCCCAGCTACCTACCTGGGAAGCTGAGGCTGGGAATTGCTTAAGTCTGTGGTACCCCAGGCAACATGAGCCTGCAGTTCCATGGGCAAAAATAGCAAGACCTAGTCTCAAAACAAACAAACAAAAAAAAAACTTTTTTTAAAATTTTTCACTTTTATCCTTCCGCAGTTACTTCCTTGTCTATTTGGTAAGGTATCAAACACAGAGACTAATGGCTCAAATGCCTCTATAACAACTAAAATCCAGTGTTGTGGGAGACTTTTTTTTGATCCAAAAAGGGCAGTTTTATTAGAGGGGAAAATAAGATCACACTTGCATAGACACAAGTGGGCAGAAAGAGACTAGGTATGGTGGCACATGCCTGTAAGCGGCAGCCTTAGGAAACCGCAGCTGGGCCAGAGATCATGGTTCGAGTCCTGCCAGGGGCACATAGCAAGACCTAGTTCCTAGAACTTGAGTCTGTGGTACCCCGGGCAATGTGAACCTGCGGTTCCACAGGCAAAAATAGCGAGAACTAGTCTCCAAAAAATAAAAACAAAACAAGTGGGCAGAAAGAGCTTCTATTGTAGGATTTTTCTGTTTTTTTGTTTTGTAACGACCAGTACAGTCACAGGTTTTAAGACAAGATTTGAATTTCTCCCTCCGTAGAACCCTTCAAAATTCCTTGTTTAATTTCCAAAATTGACCCCTGTGTTATAGAGGTACTTGTTGCATTTATTGCATGCCATTTTATTGATTGGTTCATTGTGCATATATCTGGAACCTTTTGACAATACCATTGAGATAAAAAGTTGGAATTATGAACCAGTTTTGGATTGTTAACATTTAGTTGGGATTCTATTTTGAAATATGTAAAATTGATTTCACCAGTTTTCTAATGAGTATCTGTTTTCTAGATCTTCTCTCTTGGCTCAAGGGTATTAGTGCTTAAGATAATTATCTGAGTATTCAGATGGACCTATTTCATTAGTCTTGGTGTTCTTAAATTTTAATTTTTAAAAGGAGAATGGATTGTAAAGAAAGGGAGTATAGTATTACAGAATTTATTTGACTTTAATGATTACTTTGGTACCTGGTCTTTATGAGAAAAAAAAATCTTACTGAGAAATTTTTTTTTTTAGGATCTGCCATCATAATTGCTTCTCCTGTCCAACCTGTACTCCAAGGAATGGTAGGAATGATCCCTGTATCTGTGGTTGGACAGAATGGAAATACCTTTTCTGCTCCTCCTCGACAGGTAAGGTTTATGAACTTGAAACAGCAATGATGCTTTTCAAATACAGTGTGGTTAATGACATCTTCTCTTCCAGGTCCTTCATATGCCTTTGGCAGCTCCTGTATGCAGTAGAAGTATCCCTCAATTCCCTATCCCTCCAAAATCTCAGAAGACTCAGGGATTAAGAAGCAAGCCTTGTACAGGTACTTTTAAGTTTATCAATATCACTTTATATTGTGTGTTCATTTGTTTTTGACAGCAGCACAGCATTTTCTTTTAGAATAAGCCATTTGTAACATATGATTGTCCAACCTTAAAGTTTATTGCAGTAATTAAAGCAAAAAGAAAAATTGAAGAAAATTTAGAAAGAGACTATTTATAGGACTTTATATAAGGTATAGATAACATCAGAAGTAAGAGAGAGCTAGGTAGATTGTTGAATAAGGTTTTTTAGCTCTTATGTATATTGTTTAGAAAAAGATTACATTCCTCTCATGCCATATACACAGGTGAACTCCAGAATGATTAAAGAACTAAAAGTGAAAAGTATAACAATAAACCAAAACAGATCTAAGACAAATGATACTGCAACAAAAGCATTGGTTTAAAAGGAAAAAATGTGGTAGCCTCAACTAGAAATTAAAGATTTCTGTTAAACAAAAGGCACCACTTACAAAGTATAGTACAAGTTTTTGTTCGGGATCTGATGAATGTTGTGTTTGGTTCTCAGACTCCTCTGCCTCAAATGCCTGTATTATTAACCTACCCAGCAACCTTACCTTTAGAGTTCTTTCACCCCTTCCATTGCTGAGGTTTTCACCTCAGCCATTTTCTCACATATTTGTTTGTTTGTTATTCATTTTTCATGTTTTCTTAAAAATTTCTTACATAGATAAATGGTTGCTGGGATGCCTTCCCTCTGCCCCCCCCATCCCTGTGGACTCTCCGTTAACTCAGATTCCTCTCTCATTGTTTGATGATTTATGTTCAGTCCATAGGTCTCTTCCTTTTCTGTGGTTGTGTCTATTGAGGGACTGTGTTCCTGGTACACAGCATTCTGTGCGTGAAGGACTGTAGTCTTAGCTTTGCATTGGGCAGCCTGTCTGTGCTCATTTGAGGTTTAACAATGTCTTCTCATTGCTGGCTGCCTGTTCCAGTCTATCCTCCCAGTATATCTGTTGCCTCTCTTCACCTCATAGCTCTGCCTTCTGGCTTGGGGTGCCTTGCTCCCAGTCGTTTTCTGTAATGAGGTTTCTCAGTGAGGGTAGGCATCCACCAGTGGCCTTTGTGAATCATCTCCACTCTCTCCCTTTGCAGATTTGTTGTGGAGCCAGTTCCACAATTCTGTGGACTTCCTCTCCCACCGGTATGTAGAGGGGCTCCTTGTTTTCTTGAGTGGCATATCCCGAGATGGGGTCTTGGTTCATCCATTCCTGATGAGTTTATAGGTGCATTTCTGTGATAGGTCTTCACCATGGTTGTCTCTCCAGTCCATCATGTTCTCTGGTGATCCTTCTCTTGCATCCTGCCCAGTTGTGTTGGCACGATCCTTATCTGGTCCCTCATGCATTCTATATCGCTGTTTGCAATGCTTGTTTTTTTTTTTTATTCCTCCTGAGGACTTAGTGGAGTGAGAGTGAAAAGGCAAGACCTGCCCTTCCCACCATTTTCCCTGACCGAGTGGATCTTATCTTGCCCGCGCACCAGTCCAGTCCGGGTCTCCCAGGCCAGCCCCCAAGGTCCTCTTACCAGCCAGCTTGATAGCAGAGGGTGTTCGGTGGGTGCACAATGGGTGCAGCTGAGCCAGAGGCCAACTGGCAGCTGCACGCACATTACGATCAGGGCACGCGTTGCCCCCACAGTCCAAACTGACTGGAGCTTCCCAAGCCAGCGCCTAGGCCCCTCCTCACATATTTAGTTACTATTTCTTATTAGACCTTTATAGTCATTAATAGTGTTTCTTAAAATATATTTCCATGTGTGCGTTGACGCTTTTCATTCACTGAGATCTCCTTTTACTTGAATTATCACCTTTCACCTGAGCTTTTAGTTTCTGGATTCACCTTTCCCCTATGTGTGCTGGTTAAACTTCACAATTAGTTTGTACCATGGCCTTTGGCATACCTACCTCCATGCCTGCATCTGTCCCACCTTTTCTACCTTTGACCTAAGGCTCTTAGTAGCATTGCTTTAGAAGTGATGGCATTCAATACCTAATGTCTTAACTATTTTTCTTCTCCATTCTCCCTTCATTCTCCATGCTCCAGAATTCAGTTTTTCTTCAAAACTGCTATATTTTTATCTTCTTTCTTGGAAGAATGATCTCATTCTTCCTAAGATTCTATCATCTAAATCTTTAACTTTTTTTTTTTGACTCCTGTTGTACATATAGTTCTTGATTTCACCCCATGTCACCTTTAGTATCAACCCCTTTTTCTCATTTCTCCTTCATCAATCAGTCTTTTCTCAGATCTTTAATATCACCATTATACGCTGGTTTTTTGTTTGTTTTTTCATTCTTTAGTTTCCTAACATTTGTTTCTATTGGTGACTTCTGGAGCCACCCTTAAACTGCTCTGCTCCTCCCTTGCTCACTTTGGGTAATTCAAGGTCTTCAAGCTCTACATATCTATTAACTTCATCTTTTGACAGCCCTGCTGCCTCCCTTTTTTCCCCTTGCTTAACATCACCGTGGATTCCTCCTTTACATTTTATTTCATTGTGGATGTTCATTACCATCTTTTTACCTGGAGTATTTATAGCCATCTAACTGGAATTCCTGTCTCCAGTTTTCTTTTCTAATCCCTCTTCTACATTACTGCCAGTGTGACTGCCTAAAGCACAAATCTGTTTATGCCATTTCCCTTCTTAAAACTTAGGGATTCTCTGTGAAATCTTTCACATAATGTACCAGATCCTCCTGATCTCATCTTTGTTTTCATTTTTAACCTGTCTTCTTGCTCTCCCTCATAGTCCCAGAAATCCATGAAACCAAAATATGACTCTTAAAACTCCAATGAATATCCTGAGTCAAGCTGACTGGCAGACATCACAGTTAAATGGGCAAAATTTTCATAGGAACAAAGTAACTTTATGAATGAATCTAAGTAATACCTTTAAGTGCTGTATTGAGTATTGTAATTTATAAACCAAAGACTGGATTCATAATATTTGCCTGAAATTTTGAATCATGTCGTTTGCTCCATATCTTTATTTTTAATTCTCTGTAAAAATGAATTAGTGACCATTTTGTATAATTTACACAAAAACCAGTTTGTGACAATTTAATTTGTACGTTGGCAATCATTTAAAATTTTTTTCTATAAAAAAATAAAAATGCATAATTTTTTTTAATGTTTTCTTGTAATACTGTCACTTATCCCATTCTTTTTCAAGGAACTATATTCTCTTAGGAGTGTTTTTTCTTTTCTAATCAATCCATTTATATAATTCTAGGAAAGCAGGTAAATAATTTGTTGGACTCAAATCGTTTAGTTGGATGTCATGCACAAAGGTGAGAGTAAAAGTTTTTAAAAGATTTTTTTGAAAGTTCAGCTTGAAAACAGGATTTTTTATGTTGCTAAAAATGATTTTTTCTTTTATTTTTAGAGTTGAAGTTTCTGACAAGAATTTGACCACAGACCTTGGGAAAAAAATGGAAGAAACTACAGTTCCTTTGTCAGTAGAGAGTGTAGTTCCAGCTAGCAAGCCATTTGAAAGCCACAGGCGTGTACTCTGTTTTGATAGCACCACTCCTGTGGCAAGTACACAGGGAACAAACCATGGAGTTGGGTCCCACAACAAAGAAAAGAATGATGTTTCATTTCCTAATCTTGACTCATCCCTTTCATCCTCGACTATAAAACCCCCTTCTAGTAATGTTCTTAAAAGAGAAAGAGAGAAACCTCCTGTGCCTAAGATTTTATCTAAATCAGAAACTCCTACTAGCCGTCACACCACCATAAAAGAAACTCAGTCAGAAAAGAAAGTTTCACCAACAGAAGCTGTACTTGAATCTTTCCATAAAGCAACAGCTAACAAGGAGAATGAGTTATGCAGTGATGTGGAAAGGAAAAATCCAGAAACATCAAAACTGTCTAATGGGCAGCAAAATGGTGGTTTAAGAAATGAGAAAACTATAACCTCATTGCAAGAACTAACCAAAAAACAGAGCACAGCCTCAAACAGTAAAAATGTTATTTCAGTAGGTACAACTGTGAAGGATCTGAAGCAAGAACAGTCCAAACCTGCCAATTCTTTGGTGACCCCACTAACCAAACATCCCTCAGAAATGTTACAAGATGTTCAGTGGCACAGTCCAGTCAGTAGACTCTCTGATGGTACTGACTTGCCTATCCCCCGGACACCTGGCTCTGGGATAGGAGAAAAACATAAAGAGGAACCTGCCGATGGTATCAAGGTCCCCTCCAGTAGGCGTTTCAGTGAGGACAGTACTGTGCCCAAAGTGATGATCCCCCCTGTCACTCCAGACTTGCCTGCCTGCAGCCCCGCCAGTGAAACCGGAAGTGAGAACAGTGTGAATATGGCTGCCCACACACTGATGATTCTTTCTAGAGCAGCCATCTCAAGGACTGCTTCCACTCCCCTGAAAGACAACACACAGCAGTTCAGAGCCTCTTCAAGAAGCACCACAAAAAAGCGGAAAATTGAGGAATTAGATGAGCGTGAACGTTCCTCCCGTACTTCTGGTAAAAATCTTACAAGTTCATCAGTACCAATGAAGAAGAAGAAAATTAAGGCAAGTTTAAACATCTCAATTTCAAAACCATACCTCTGCCTTTTTTTTCCCCAAAGCTCTGAAATTTGATTAACAAACTGCTGCCTGTAGTAGTGTTTCTCAAGTAATATAGTACTATGTGTCTAGGTGGAACCACATTTTCAAAACAATTGCTGTGATGTTTATAAACTTCCTTGGGAAAGGTGGTTTTTCTGTCATGATAGCTTAGTTCTTTGGGGGAATGACACAAGGCCTGAAAAACTGAGAAGCCACTGTTTGTGTGCAGTAACCAAGTAACAAACCTTCATTGCCTCTAGGGTTCTTTTTGCACGTGCCCTGCCGCCTCTTCCATCAGCCCTTACAGCAGTTGGCACGTTAAAGCAATACAAAGTTAACCTATTCTTTCTCAATGGTTATCTATAGGAAAGCATTGTGAAATTTGTCTTTCCTTAAGCTCTTTTGCCAAGTAGTGAATCAAACAGAGAGAAAGATGTTTATAATATCATAGAGGAAATAGAGTGAGGGAGGAAGACCTTGACTTCGTAGCCACCCAAGCCTGGATTGATTCTTGGTCTCTCGCTCACTGATTTCATGACCACAGGGTAAACCCATAGCTTCTCTATCTCAACTGCTTTATTTCACCTCAAGTTACATATCTTACCTCATATACATAAGGATTATATATACTGCATACCAAGTGTTTAGAAGCTGAAAAGTAATTGTCACACTTAAAATCTTAGTAACTAGCATTCTAAGGCTTATGATTTGGCACTAATGGCCACATAATAGAAATCAGGTTCTACCTCCTCATTCAGATTTCACACACTCAAGATTTATGTAGTATCTTTTGCTTTAATATTGCCCAATACTAATAAGTATTATAAAGCATATTTTAGTAACCTTAGATTTATAAAACTTCTATTTCTCTATTAAACTAAAATTCTAATGAACTAAAAATGCTGGCAAAATATCAGTACGTGGAAGAATCTAATGAATGATTCTAGGTGACTGAATAGGGACGTTTTTGGCCTCGATAAAGTTCATTGTGTTAACTTAGGTTTATTTATTTTTTTCTTTCTTGACAGAAAAAGAAGCTACCCAGTTCATTTCCAGCTGGAATGGATGTGGACAAATTTTTGTTATCGTTGCATTACGATGAATAAACGTGAACATATTAGAATAGTAGGTGTAACATTCTTATCCCTTAAACTGTGAGTGTAGGGAATGAGATATCGACAGACTCTGAAAGCATGACCTGCACTTTCCTTGTACTGAAATTTCACTTTATGTCTAAATCATGCTGTTTCTGAAGCAGCTTCCTATTTGTAAATAGATTTAACGTATATTTTTTATTTCAAAAAATAATTGCAGAAATGTAAGTAAAGCCAATCTGCAGAACTGTATAGCTTTGACAAGTGCATATTGTAAATAATGTATAGACCTTGTTGAAATAGAGGTTAGAGTAACCTAATATTCTTACACTGTTTTTTGACTTATGATCCCTCATTCTGAGGCTTATGCATCTGAAATAGTTTCTCACTTTTGGAGGGAAAACTGCTTTTCTTTATAGAATGCCTTCAGAAACTATCCAACTAGATGTTGTAAGACATAGCCACTGAATGATATAAAAGTGGTAACTACTTCAGCTGGTAGTAAACTGACGTTAATAGTTGGTGGGGGTGGGGGTGGGGTTTCACCTCTTATAATTGCAGTAAAGATGATATTCTGAAATTTTACAACTTAATTGTTTCTTCTGGTCATTCTGGACTTTTGTTTTAAAGCAAGAATTTTGTAAACCATTTGAGTGTTCTGATCCTTTGTAACTTTTAAGATCTTTTACAGAACTTTAAGTGTCTCGACTATTGAGCCATATAAAATTTGGTTATGTAGTTGAAATCTCTTGGTATGTATATATTTTTCCCCTGAATATTGGGGATCTAAAGAATTGCACTAATTCATAAACCTCCTTACATAGTAATGACCAATGCACATTTAATTTAAATCATATATTCTATATTAAAGCATGTATGAGGATTATCTTCTGGTATTTTTAGAAAACCATCTCCATAAGATGTAAAAAGAGGAGTCACAGTTTTATATTTTAGTTTCTTTAAATGGGCTATTAAATAACTACCAATAGATATGTATAGCACATTGTCTCTATGCCCCTTAAAGTGTCATAAAGAATTACTCTCAAAAGTTCTTAAGGAGAGAGAGAGAGAAAGAGAGAGAGAGAGAGAGAGGTACCTTCTCTGTATTAAACACACACACAAAGGCCAGGCATGGTGGTGCATGCCTGTAAGCGGCAGCCTAGGAAGCTGCAGCCAGGGGTAGGGATCGCGGTTCGAGTCCCACTGGGGGCACGTAGCGAGACCCAGTACCCAAAAAAAATAGCTGGGCGTGGTGGCACACGCCTGTAATCCCAGCTACCTGGGAAGCTGAGGCTGGGGATTGCTTGAGTCTGTGGTACCCTGGGCAACGTGAGCCTGCGTTTCCACAGGCAAAAATAGTGAGACCTCGTCTCAAAACACACACACACACAATCAAGTTGAAGAATTGGCTTAACCTTTTAAATGAGGACAGAAATTACACAGGTTCCCCTACTATCCAAAAGTGGGACCTTCCTATTTGGTATGATCTGGTAGGTTATTTTGGGTGTCTGAGAACACTGAAAAGGTTTCTTGTAGAAATTAATGGTAAAGTTGTTCCCATCCCTGAAAAATAACCTACCAAAACATACTAGATGAGGATACATTGTACTTTAGATCACAGGGAAAACCTCTAATTCGTATGTGACCAATTGTGCCTAGACATGTTCTTTTAAGTGCTTTCTGTTTGGTTATATATATATTAAAGTTTTTTTCTACAGGTGTGTATATTGTTATTTTCTTCGATCTTTGTCCTCAGCTTTTAAAAAACTAAACCCATCCTATTCTTGAAACAGCATTTTCCAGTGAAGAAGTCATATCTTACTGCTGACCCTTACTGCAGAAATTTGTGTTAAAAGAAATTTTTATGATGCGGCAATGGCCTGTTTCTAACTACGTAACATACAGTTAATGTTTATTTAACTCAACTTGATGCTGTATCAGTTAGGTTTAAATAAGTATTTTCCTTCAAAAGTTTGAGTTACTTTATAAGTCACATATTTTAATAAATTCCTTTGCAAATTCTTGTTTTAAAATTACATGTTGAAAACACATTTTTCTTCAGTTAATGCATAGAATAAAATACATTCATTTCAAGATTCTTCAAGAGCTACTAACAGCTTTCATGTTCAAGAGCAAAATGATAGCTGGGTGTGGTGGTGCACACCTGTAATCCCAGCTACCTGGGAAGCTGAGGCTGGGGATTGTGTGAGTCTGTGGTACCCTGGGCAACATGAGCCTGCAGTTCCACAGGCAAAAATAGCAAGACCTAGTCTCAAAAAAAAAAAAAAGGCTTTCTCTTCCCCTGTCCATTGATTTGGTGTCTCCTGTCCAAATTCTATCTTTTGTACAAAGTTCTAAAATCAAAGAAGATAATAGAGCCATTTCTCTTCTGACTCATGTCATGGCAAAGCCTTACCCAGTTGGCCATGAGACTGTAAGTTACTCAGTGAGAGAGTCCGCTTTTGCCCTAAAACTAGCAGTGTACTTAGTTGGTGCGCTGCTTTCAGATTCAGGGATATGATGAAATACTTCCTGTTACTTTGCTGGACCTTATATATTCTGAAGTATGAAAGCCAACTAAAGATTAAAGAGCAATCATTTTGGACTTGTAATTTATTGTAGTCTTTAAGCTTATTTTGTACCACTGAATAAACCAGCTGTAAACTAAAACATTCATGTATTTGCCCCCTCTAACTTTAGAGCCAAGTTGTTTCAAATTAGAATTCTACTGTAATATTCACTTGAACTGTATTAATCAGGTAACACTAAAGAAACTAATGGTAATATAGTAGGTATCAGGTTTGTAGCTGTCCATCTCAAATTTGCTTCAACTGGGTATTTTGTTGCTAGTTTTAGAACACTATTCTGTTTTTTAGATTTTTGATACATATAAAAAATGTAGTTAAGTAATCCAGTTTAATGAATTTCCTGAAAGTACCACCTCACATTAATCACTCAAAAACTAGAATGCCAGCAGGATCTTAGGATCCCCTCGTACTTCCTTGTAGGAATCACTAACCCCAAGAGCAACAACCTGATGTATGTTTTAAAAACTTTTAATAGATGGCCGGGCATGGTGGCACATGCCTGTAAACAGCAGCCTAGGAAGCAGTGGCCAGAGCCAGGGATCACAGTTCGAGTTCCGCCAGGGGCACGTAGCAAGACCTAGTCCCAAAAATACAGAGCTGGGCGTGGTGGCACACACCTGTAATCCCAGCTACGTGGGAAGCTGAGGTTGGGGATTGCTTGAGTCTGTGGTACCCGAAGCTTGTTGAGCCTGGGATTCCACAGGCAAAAATAGGGAGAGTTAGTCTCAAAAAAAAAAAAAAAACTGACTAGATTTGTGTATCCATGACTTGCTCAACATTGCAGGTTACACTCCTTATGTAATTTAGTTGTCCTTAGTGCTGTGTAGTTTCACCATGTCTGGCCACATTTTATCTCATGAATTAACCTGTCTTACAACTGGTGATCACATTTTCAGACTGAAGCTATTATAAGTATATTAAAATTACATTATGTTTTTAATGACTTACTTTGCTTGTAAAGTTTAATAACAGCACTCTATATGCTTACTAGACATTTGGATATCTTGGGAAGAATCTGTTCATGTATTTTGCCCACTTTTTATTACAGTTGTCTTTTTCTTGTGTACATATTTTTTAATCTAGGCAAAAGTTCTTTTTTCAGATGAACATGAGGTGTCTGATGAGTATTTTTACCATAGTTTTCTTAGAGCTTTATTGTTCAGGCTTGACATTTTGATCGGTCATCCATCTGAAATAGATTTTCTATGGGTATATCTAAGTTACCCAGAGCCATTGATTAAGGTTGTCCTTTTCCAAATACATTGTGCTGTTATCATTGCTATAAGCTGGTAAACTGTATGTGGTTTTGCTTCTGGCCTCCAATCTGATGCATTGGTCTACTTAAAATAACACCGTGTTGATTGCTACAGGAAATCAATCCTGTTTACTATCTGGACCCTCCACTAGGCAATCTCAACACAACTGAATGCTTTCCTGATACTTATTTACTAAAAGATTGATTGATAAGTACCTTTCCAATTTCATTTTTTCTTATTGCACTGCTTAGTGCGGTGCTATATTAAAAATATTTTTACTACTGCCTTTTTACTTAATTCCTCATGTTAATGGGAATGTTTAATGTTTGTTTTTATTAGTGTTTTTAAAATGTCCATGTCTGTTCAGATGGTAGTGTTCTTACATCAGTTAAAATTTCTAGTAGATCCCATGAATCTACAAAGTATATGATAGGATTATTATAAACATTATTGATGATTTAAATATAACTCAATTTGATTTGTCAACATATATATTTTTTGAGATTGGTTTTAAGTATATGCCAGCTTTTAAAATGAACTTTAAACTTTGCATCTCCTACTTTCATCTGAATATTGAGATCATAAATAGTGCAAGTCTTTAATGTGATATTTAAATAAAACAGTATATGTGAAACATAATATGTACTTTAAAAACCAGTTGCTATTCTAGCTGGTGCTGATTTTTGTGTCTGCAGTTTACTTAGATTAGGAAAGAGCTTCCTGAAACTGAATCAGCACTAAATCATCTAAGCATGGAGTCTTAAACAAGTAACAGAGTTTTAGCCCGAATTAAATGCTACATTTTCCCTCTGATTTTGTGTTCTCTTTAAGTTAGATGTGACTAATTTTCTATCATTTTTCATTTAATTAACTATACTTTTCTGGTTTACTAATTTCTAGTTTTGTTTCCTGTTTTCCTCAGATGACTTCTTGTGTGTTTAACTTACTTTGAAATATTTCCTGCCTTTTCTTTTAAAGCAGGTAAACATTTAACATAGGCTGTGAGTTTAGTTCTGATTTAAACTTAGGACATCAAAATTTGGAGAATGGGGTGAGTATTCAATATTCTTTTACATCTTAGTAAGTGTAGCATGCTTTTACTTGAATTTTTATTAGACAGTAGGTTAAAGTAATTTAAATCGTGCATGGATACTTGAAAAGTATTCTGCTTACAAGACAGTTTTTTAGTCCTAGACTATCTAAATCCTGTCTGACTTTGCTTTTTTTACCGTTTTGTTACAAATGTTTAGTTTCTCAGAATAATCTTAGCCATAGTTTTTGCTTCACTTACTCTGGTGCTACTTTCTTTCAGGATTCTCATCACTTGAGAATGATGTTAGCTTTGGACTTATCTTTACTAGATATCCTTTTTTCTTCATGAATTCATCCTGATAGGTTGTAGATTTCTAGAAATTTGTTATCTTCTGGGTTGTCCATCTCGTTGCATGTAATCCTCCCTTTATAACACAATAAATAGCCTTGTGTTTCTGTGATACTGGTTGTACCGTTATAGCTAACAGTTGTCTAATTTCTATTGTCAGATATTTTACTCTCATTTTTCTTGACTTCTTTGGCCCATTGGTTGTTCTAGTAGCAAAATATTTGATCTATGCATTTCTGAATTTTCTGCTTCTCTCATAATTGATTTCTGGTTCATAGTTTAGGTCGGAAATGATTTTGGTAGTTCCATCTTAATGTATTAGGACTTGTTTTGTGGCCAAACATGAAACATCTTGGAGAATGTTCATGCATGCTTGAGAAAGTTAGCCAGCTGCTCTGACAGTATGTCCTATAAATGTGTGTGGAGTGTATGGACCTGGCCCCATTTGTTTATGCCCATGCTTCCTAACTGATTTCTTCTGAAAACAGGACAGTGAGCTCAGTTTCTAGCCACAGCTGCATACTGCGTCGCCCTGACTGATGGTATGAGGAACTCTCACTTGAAGTTCTCACCATATCAAAATTAGGTATAGATCTCACCCACTTCTAAAGATTACAAAGAAACATTAAAAGCAGAAGAAAAAATGTATTTGCAAATAAATTTCAAAGGGTTATGGGACTTGATCTTTCTTTAACTCTTATAAAAAGTTAGAAAATAATAAAAAATCAAAGATTTTGAGTATAAGATGACCCAGGGTTGTCTGTCCCACTGATTACCATGTCCTTTTCTGGCGTGCAGGGGTTGTTGCCTTAAGCAAAGGTTGTCTACAGTTTCTGGATCAATATGGCTGAAGCACCACCGCCTCCATTGCAAATACTGGCAAGGCCATACTGTCCCTGCTTCAAGGCATGAGCCATATGAACGACAATCCTGGCTCCAGACATCCTAGGAATAAAAAGCATTTTGGTTCTTTAATGCATTGCAGTAGTTACGGCTAACCAGAAAAATGTTTTTTACTCCAGTCTTAAAAAGCCAATTCAGGTGTAAGAAACTGCTAATAAACTATTCTTAAGCTTGGGAGACTTGCTTCAGGAACACTTAAGACTTTGATAAAGTCCATATCTGGCTTTAATCTTTGTTAGCATAAAGGTTTCAAGCAAAATTGACTGATTTGTGTTCACTGTTGATTTATTAGATGTGTTTACCAGATAAGTCATGCTGCCAGACCAGCAGTAACAGGAAGCAGTTTAAGTGTAGCTAGAAATAGAGGCAGGCAATGACTTAGCCTGATATCATAGTCCCTTAGGATATTACCTACCCAATAGGATGTCCCAGGGAAACAGCTCCTCCATTGATATTCACTTTTTGAGGGTCAATCTCCAGCATTTTAATGTTTGCTAATACAACCAGACTAAAGGCTTCGTTTACTTCCCACATTGAAATATCTTCTTTTTTCAATCCTGCATCTTTAAGCACCTAAATACAGATTACGCACAAATTATTTCCATTGTATTGTGTTCCCCTTTGATGTACAATTACTACGTTTTTGTTTCTAGGAGGAAGATCCTTTTTAAATTTCCTTTGTACTGTAATCAAAGATTTTTGTATTTCTGCTTTGGAGAGAAAATCTGATTTCCTTATTCAAGAACATGTATTTTCTATCTGGGGTACATGATATTCTTAAGATACACTTTATTGACCACAGGGCATTTAGGTCATCTGTTCCCTGTTTCTCCTTTTAAAAGTTGCTAGGTTATTTGAAGCATAGATATTTAGAGCTATTATATCTTGTTTTGGCAGTTCCTTGGCTAGCAAGAAGGGATTAGGGTGCTAGTGGTCACCCCAGTATCACTATCAACCACTATGAATGCCCTGGTACTCTGACCATCAGTAAAACATCAAACTTCCTCTCTCCCTTCAGTGGGTTCAAATACCATTCTAAGCTGAGCAGTTCAAACACGGGCCTCTGGTCTATCACCCGAGACAACAGGGTACATTCCTAAGTCTTGTCTGTAAACTCCAGGGTGCTGACCTGCTGCACTGACACTGTAGCACCCCTTACCGGCAGTGTATTTCTCTCCCATCTGCTACCTCCTCTTTCCCTTTGTTTCTGATCCTTATTTCCCACTGACTTCTCCTTTGCTGTGGTATTTTGACATCCCTCATTCTGACCCTCCTCACTGTTCTTTTCCTGTGGTCTTTTACTAAGTCACAGCGACTTAGTTAGGCTGATGTAGGTTTCTCAGTCTCTTGTTGCCCTTTAAACTCAGCCTCCCTTCAAGCATGAAGACCTCACCATCTGATAGTGACTGTCTGCTTTCATTCTAGAATAAGGATATGTCATCATTGCCACCCATCTCTGCCATACCAGCCTCCCACGTTGAGATTTAAGTACAGAGTTAAAATTTATTTATTTTTTATTTATTTATTTATTTATTTTGACACTAGGTCTCACTGTTTTTGCCCATGAAACCGCAGGCTCACATTGCCCAGGGTACCACGGACTAAAGCAGTCCCCAGCCTCAGCTCCCAGGTAGCTGGGATTACAGGCACATGCCACCATTCCCAGCTCTTTTTTTGGAACTAGGTCTTGCTATGTTATGTTACCCCAAGCGGGACTCAAACCATGAACCCTGGTCCCCGCTGCGGCTTCCTAGGCTTCCGCTTATAGGCACTTGCCACTGTGCCCAGCCCAGTTAAAATTAATTGTTATGTGACTTTTATTGGTATCGCTGAAAGATTTAATCTGTAGTGTACTTAGATAACATTTTAACATCTAAAACTCACTACCAACTGGGTGTGGTGGCGCATACCTGTAATCCCAGGCAACATAGGGAGGCCTAGTCTCTCAAAATAAATCTCACTACCCTGGTGAAGAAAACCAAGAGCTGGCATAACGGACTGGCCCCTGACTCTGTTCTTACCTTAGGCACAGCATATGCAGGTGCAATTGGAAAATCGATAGGTTCTACAGCAGCATCAGCAAAGGCTAAAAAAAAAAAAATACAGTCATCAAGTCCTTTTACAAGCATCTAAATTTATACCTGACACTATCTAAAATACATAAAAATGTGAGTTTCCTCAGCCTTCTAATATAAATGTTCCTTTTCTAAGACTATAAAACTTGCCCAGCCTTTTAACCCACTGATTTTCACAGGGCATGGGAATCTGCCTGAGGACCACTGGCGTTATCTATCTAGCCACCCTACAATGCATGCATGTCCCCCCAAAGCACCAGTACCGTGAAGAATAAGGAAACTGCATCTAAAGTTACAAAGTTTTCATTAAGTAACAAGGTGGTTGAGTGTTCTAGCAAATCCAGGCAGAGGGTACAGCCACAGTAGGGTTAAGGGGATTGAGAGCAGGAAAGATCACAGAGTTCACAACAAGTGCTGAGACAACATCCAGATGTCCTACTTCCAGACTTCTAATTACATGTTCTTTTTTCTGCCATCTGATTGCTTCTCTGCGATTAAACACTGACCACTTTTGCTCCCATTCATGGGGGAAAACAACATTTTTAAAGCTTAAAAATGAAAACAGCCAACTTCAATAGGAACAGTTTCAGGAAGGGCTTATGAGGTTTAAGATAAGCACCAGCAACACCACCTACCTGCTATCCTTGCCAGTGGTTTAACCTGGAGCCTCTTGGCTGCCTCTGCAGTCATCAGAACCACCGCAGCTGCACCATCATTCAGGGTGCTAGCGTTGGCCGCTGTCACTGTGCCTGGGAACATGGGTGAAATGAGATCAGAACACCCCTTCTCATTGAAGTCATTTGGCTCAATTTAAGAAATACCTACAGAGCACTGTGTGGGTTGCTACAAGTGGGAGAAGTCAAGTACCCAAGAAGGTCATTGCTGCCCTCCAGACACGGTAGCTGTAGCAAAGCCCTGGACAGCGGACTCACAGCTAGCTCAATAGATAGGCCTGACTGTACTGGGCAAGTGTAATAGTTTACAATTCGAGCATAAAGACCAGCTCATATTTTTCTCCTAAGAGTCTAATACCAGGTATTCCATCTTCCCTACAATAGTTGAAATTAGGTGTCAATACTAAAAGAAAAAAAATCAACACTATGCCAGCTGGGTTTTTAGAAATATCAATGAGTATCTCTGCTGCTAAGATTATTTTTAAAGACTGATTCCTGTGGTTGGTTGAAATTCAGTCAGGAAGTGGGGAGACTAATTTCACATTATCATAACACCTGTAAACTCCAATTTTCAAGCAAAACTGACCTTTCCCTATTCAGCAATAGTTTCTCACATGCCAAGCAGTGGAGAAGCAGTAGCTTAATTCTACAGTCATTTTACACTCCCTTCTCTACAAGTCTGACATAATGAAAATATGTGAAATGTTCTCTAAAGTTTTTTTAAATCCTGGCTGGGCATGGTGGCACATGCCTGTAAACGGCAGCCTAGGAAGCCGCGGCTGGGACTGGGGATCACGGTTCGAGTCCCACCAGGGGCCCGTAGCGAGACCTAATCCCAAAAATATAGCTGGGCATGGTGGCGCGTGCCTGTAATCCCAGCTACCTGGGGAAGCTGAGGCTGGGGATTGCTTGAGTCTGTGGTACCCCTGGCAAGAGACCTAGTCTCAAGAAATAAAGTTTTTAAAAAATCCTTAGGCAGTTTCAGCACTAAAGAGGTTATATGTGTCATTTCAGAATACTAACCATTTTCTTTTTGGAAAACTGTCTTCAGCTTTGGAACTTTGCTAAAATCAACACGTCTGTATTCTTCATCTTCTTTCACCACTACATCTGGTTTTCCTAAAACAAAAAATCTTTTTTAGTTGCCATGCAAAACAGTCCTTCAGCAGGCAGTAGTTCCTAAGGTGTCAGGCAGTCGTCTCCCTTGGCGCCTGCAGGCCTGAACAGTGGTGACACTGAGCTGGGAAGTTGATTCAGTGGATTAACAGTTGCAGTCTGCTCAGATCCTGCTCTCCTGATCCTAGGGCTGGGTACATGCTTGGATCCACCACGGCAAGGACAGCAGCCATTCCCCAAGTGGCACATGTTCACACGCAGGAGCCTGCACCTCTTTAAAGAATCCTTATTCATATGATGAGTGGTAGCAACTTAGGAAGCACGAAGATTATGCAAACACTGAAGCCAGCAAGAACCTGTCCTCACAGCACCTTGTACCTGAGCTGACTGTCGCCCTCCTTCCTTCAATTTGGGGAGTGTTCCCCAGCCCTGAGCCAGCTAGTAAATCCTTTTTCACTTAAGCTGATGTGTTGTCTGTCATTTATTTCAGACAGGGGCCTAGAAATACATTTTGCAACTAAGTTGCTAGCTAGTATTAAGTTGGGTTGAGTAGGTAATAGTCTCTGAACTCATCCTTCTTAACCATCAGTCTTCTCAAGAGAAATAAACAATGTACCACTTCGGAATGTACAAAAATGTACTTTAAAATTTAAATTTATCAACATTAAAAACAAACTTATTTTAGAATATTATCCCTTTACCTTTTACTGTAATTGTGACAGGAATAACCTCATTTCCAAATTTTCCTGCTTCCCATGCTGCTTTGCTTCTAGTGTAGGAGTTAATAGCATAAGTATCCTGTTCCTCTCGTGCAATCTTCAGCTTCTTGGCTGTGTTTTCAGCACAGTTGCCCTGATAAGAGTGGACATTTTTTAAAACAAATTCTGCAAAATGTCAAGTAACAGTAGTTGAACTTAGTGCTATTTCAAAGCACTATTCTCTTACAAAATTCGAGTCAGAACAGTTTTAACAGTGGGACCACATGAATGCCATGAACATATGAAGTACTCCCCTACAATGACTAGCCAAAATCAACATTTATACTGCCCATCCTCCAGTTTCTATTGAGAAACAGCTATTGAGAAAACTAAGTGGAACTGCATACTCGATGGTATTTCTCCATTAAAAAAGCAATTACCATATGGATTTTATTGTAGACATCAGTCAGGCCATCTTTAACAATCAAATCTTCAAGCTTGACCCCACCATATGGGGTTGCTCCTCTGTTCATCACGTAGGGGACGTTGGACATACTCTCCATTCCACCTGCCACCATCACATCCTGTTCAACAAAGTCCAAACCAGTGAGTGCACAGTGAATACAGCAACAACCCCCTGATGCTGATGAAAGATTAGAACTGGACATGAGTTAAGAATGCTAGAAATCTCGCCGGGCACGGTGGCGCGTGCCTGTAAGCTTCAGCCTATGAAGCGGCTGAGGCGATGGATTGCGGTTTGAATCCTGCTAGGGGCAACACAGTGAGTCCTAGTCCCAAAAAAATAGCTGGGTATGGTGGCGCGCGCCTGTCACCCCAGCTACCTGGGAAGCTGAGGCTGGGGATTGCTTGAGTCCGTGGTACCCCGGGCAACGAGAGCCTGAGGTTCCACAGGCAAAAATAGCGAGACCTAGTCTCAAAATAAATAAATAAATAAATAAAGCTATATTAGTGAGACTGCGTAGCCAACCAAATTCTCACTGAGTAATGAGAACACCTTTTATGGAAAACAAAAATATGTTCCCTCATCTCCAGTGACTGTCACATAGCAGGTGCTCAGCTAATGAGGGGCAGAATTAATTACCCTCGTTCCAAACTGCTTAATGACAGTGCCCGCAGTGGGGGTTGCTTTGCTCTAAGCCCGCCCAAAGACACATGTGCAGGGCTTCTTGCTGCAGCAGCCTTTATACTAATTAGTTGGAGACAGCCTCAGTGTCCACTTAGTAAGGGCCCTGAAACAGTGCAGCTGTTCAGCTAGAGTGCTAGCCTATGTGAGGAAGCAGATTGAGCCCCAAGACATCACCTGGGGCGCAGAAGAACAAAACCAAGGGGCAGACAATACTAGACCAAAGCCTTATAGCTCTGACAAGACGGTGGTTACCAAGCCGGGCATGGTAGCTCGTGCCTGTAAGTTTCAGCCTATGAAGTGGCTGGGGCTAGGCATCGCAGTTCGAGTCCTGCCTGGGGCCCGTAGCCAGACCTAGTTCCAAAAAAATAGCTGGGTGTGGTGGCACGTGCCTGTAATCCCAGCTACCTGGGAAGCTGAGGCTGGGGATAGCTTGAGTCTGTGGTACCCCGGGCAACAAGAGCCTGCGGTACAAAGGGCAAAAATAGTGAGACCTAGTCTCAAAAAAAAAAAAAAATAGTGAGACATAGTCTCAAAAAAAAAGACGGTGGTCACCAGAGGAAGACCGGGTCTGGAGGGGGAGACATGAGGTAGGGAGAGCGGGTCAGCTTTCCCTGGTGGGTGGTAGATTGGTGGGCACGCTGTGGCATACATAGCACGGTGTGAAGCTGTACACCTGAAAATGAACATGTCGTAGACCAGTATTAGCGCAATAAAAAAAAATGATTACCTCAAAAAGAAAGGCCTAATTTTAAACTTCCTATCTCATTCCAGTTCTCACATGGGCATATGTATATAGTTTCTAAAATACAATCGCTGATATATTAGCTCAGCTGTCACTATTTGTGTTTTCCTCTAGCTTGCCTTGGAAACAAAGCAAGAAAGGAGTAAAACTCCAGGTGCAGTTAACTGGTCCTTGAATATGGAAGAAGAATTTACAAAGATCTCACAACTGATTTTTTTTTTAACTTTTAAAATTTTTATTCTTTAAATCACAACCTCAGTAAATGGTTATTGGAATACCTCCCCCTTCTTCTGACACCCCCTCCTTTCACTGAGACCCCTCTCTATTGTTTGTTAATCTGTGTTAAATCCATTAGTCTCCTTTCCTGTGGCAGTGTCCTTTCACTAGCTGAAGGACTATGTTCTTGGGACAAGGTGAACCGTGCTGGCAGGTTTTCAGTCTTAACCTTGCATCGGGCAGCCAGTCTATATTTATTTATGGTCTGTCCATGTTTTCTCGTTGCTGGCTATGTTCTCCACTCCCGGTTCTGTGTTGTTTTGCTGCTTTTTTACCGTATAGTTCTGGCATCTGGTTTAGGGGGCCTTACCCCCCAGCCAGTCAGAACTGATTTTTAACCTGCAAAGGTTTGTATTTTGTATTTGGGAATACACATCTTCTCATTCAGCTCTGTAACTGTGGCTGTCACAACCAACTTAAACTCAACCGTACTTGGAAAAAAGACTTGGGTCTGATAAACTCAGTTCCCTGTCCTGAGTCGTGTCTCCTAAAGCCATAATCCATGCCTGCTGAACAGTCCCTTGTTTGTACTCAGGTGAAGACAAGATCTCAATCATCAAAGCAAACATAGAGCCTGCCTGACTTCACAATGAACCTTGGGTGTGTAGGAACTGAATTGGTCAATTCCGGGCACAATTAGCACTTTTATTCCTAGGCTCAGTGCTCACTCTGACTTCAGACAAAAATGCTTGTTACTCTGCCAGAGACAAAATGTATGAGTTTCAAACCACCTGGGATCTCAGAAAAATCCCAAGTCAAGGGTCATCTGAAGACTAGCTTAAACTAGTCAACTGGAGACAACATCTTAACTGTAAGCCATGTTTTAACACAAGACACTGATGTTTTGACTGCTACCTCTTACGAGCACATCCAGAAACTCCAGTCTGTAACAAGACAGTAACTGCACCCCCAGAAAATCTCTCATCCCAAAGCAGGAATCTGCTTTGATTCAGCCTGTCAGCACTGGGTGCTATTTTCAGTCCAGCTGGAAAAGGAGTGCTTCCTACCTGGTGTCCACACATGAGGTTCTGCGAGGCCATCATGATGGCCTTCATCCCAGAGGCGCACACTTTGTTGATAGTTGTGCACGGAGTGGAGATGGGCAAACCTGCAGCCGGAACAGCAGAAGGCAGACTCTGAGAAACACAGACTCACTTTTCAAACTCAACTGCAGACTCACACAGAGTATGTTAAGATCTACAACGTATCTTCTGCCAATGTCTGCAAATACCATTATGCATGTCACATTCTGTGTAGCTGAGGTGGCCTCCGTTTCGCCATGTCAAAAATTTAAGAATAAAAATGGAAATGTATTCCTGATACCTGCACCCAGGACTGCTTGCCTTGTCGGGGCTTGCCCTTCACCTCCTTGCAGAACGTTGCCCATGTAGGCTTCCTTCACTTCTTCTTTTGGAATCCCTTGAAAACAGAAAAGAACACCAGGCTTTAGCCATTTCCATTTCCATGTTATTCAATTTAATGATTACTGATGACCTAACACAATATATAACTTTTTTTTTTTTTTGAGACTAGGTCTTGCTGTTTTTGCCCGTGGAACCGCAGGCTCTTGTTGCCCGGGGTACCCCAGACTCAAGTAATCCCCAGCCTCAGCTTCCCAGGCAGCTGGAATGACAGGCGCGTGCCACCACGCCCTGCTATTTTTTTGGAACTAGGTCTGGCTACGGGCCCCAGGCAGGACTCGAACTGCGATGCCTAGCCCTAGCCACTTCATCGGCTAAAGCTTACAGGCACGAGCCGGGGCCAGGGATCACTGTTCTGAGTCCCGCTGGGAGCATGTAGCGAGACCTAGTTCCAAAAAAATAGCTAGGCGTGGTGGCGCATGCCTGTAATCCCAGCTACCTGGAAAGCTGAGGCTGGGGAATGCTTGAGTCTGTGATACCCCGGGCAACATGAGCCTGTTGTTCCATGGGCAAAAATAGCAAGACCTAGTCTCAAAAAAAAAAGACAAAAACCCAGCACAGAGATGCTTTCAATAAGGAACAGCACACCGCCTTTGCCAGAGGGAGGATACCTATAGAATGGCTGTAGCCCAACAGCAAGCTCCTAAAAAGGAGACTAGGAGATCTACCATCAGCCAATAGCTGTCCACACCGAGGAGCAGCTCTACCAAAACACAAGACTGGGAGTCAGGTCCTCAAAGCCAAAGACCTGAAACATAATGGGATGGAGCAGCAAAATGAGGCAGAAAACAACAGAAAGAACAGCCACCAAGAAACAAGAAGCATGGATACAAGCCTAAGGCGCCCGATTGGACAATGAAGGCAACAAAAAAAAAAAAAAAGAAAGAAAGAAAGAAAAAACAGAATAAAGGTATAAACATGGACAAACAACAAAAAGAAAGGAGGCAAAGAGACCAGATGGGACGTGGTGGGGTGGGGTAATCCCATAGGGATCAACAATTATGCAATCATGTACTGTACAAAATCCAAAAATAAAAAATTATAAATAAAAAAAAATGTAGGCATCAAGTGATTTCTAAGAGTTATATAACATACATATACTATGTGCAAAATAAATACTTGTTCTATTGAATCACTGCCCCCACAACAAAGCAAAACCATACTGACCTGCCTTTTCGATGGCTGCCTGAATCACAATGGAACCCAGTTTAGTGGCTGGCAGGGAGGAAAGGTTGCCAAGAAAGGACCCAATGGGTGTTCTTGTAGCACTTACTATGACCACTTCCTGGTGAGACAGAAGATGATAAAATTTGTTACATTTATTTTACCCAAAGTGTCTTTAATAAAATGAACGTTTACAGCTATATTAAAGTGGGCTTTTATGAATAACTACTTACACACCAAATATTGAACTAATCTCAATTTAAAAATAATCAGGTCAAAGTTGATGCAGGCACACATCCTTCCGACTCATCCATTAGAAACTTGAGACCAGGAACTTAAATCTCAGTTCTTCTACACAGAAGAAACAGACCAAATGGTCTGACTACTGCATAATACACAACCCCCCAGAAAGGGCTTCCTTTTGCAGGGGAGTCCAGGTTGGGAAGCAAGATCTGCATGCTAGGAGGGATAGTAGCCTATGATGAGAACATACCAGAGCCACACTTTGTCAAAAGATTAAGATATGAAACATAAGAAAAGTAGATAAAGGCTCTTAAATACTTTAAAACACAATTATGATCATTTGCCCAGTTGCCTTCCACATTCCCATGTTAAGCTCACAGAGGAAAATCTTCCTAGATTTTGATGGGTAGCTATTACTACATAACATTAGGAAGCAGAAGACCAAAGTGAGAAAGCACTGCATGGCCTTCCTTCCCTCAACACCAGCCCAGTTCCCCCACTTTGTCTAGGAACCTTCTGGGGACTGTGCACTGTGCACAATGTGGCATGAGGATCCCGCCAGGAAACCACCACCCAGTGTACAGAGAACACTGCTTCCTTACACACTGGGGAAAGCAGCACTCTGCAGGGCCTGTGTTTGCTCACTTGGGAATTTAACATATACATGATTAGCTATTCTAATAAGCATTATATCACCCTACAATGACTCAAACATATAAGGAAATCATTTTCAGTGACTACATGGAAATTTGTACTTACATTTAAAGTGGGTTTGGATGCATAACTTCGCTCTGTATATTTTACTTCCTGTAACAAATATTTATAATGTTATAAATAAAAAACAAGTATCCACATTATTTTAAAGTTCTAAATAGCAGAGTTGCCATGACTTCTATCTGCTGCTTTATATTCTTATTTCTAAATTTTCATTTATTTAGTGTATATCACTTTTATAAGCAGAAGCAAATTACTTTTTTGGAGACGAGGTCATGCTATATTGCCCAGGATAGTCTCGAACCTGCGGACTCAAGGAATTCCTAGCATTGGCCTCCTGAGGTGGGATTACAGGCATGTGCCACCATGCCCGGCCCTTGTAATATCCTTTTCTAATTAATTAGAAATGTTTTAACTTCTGATGAGTTTATAATCTTAAATTTCTAAACCCTTTTTAAGTTTAAGCTTTGTAAAATGTAGTTTAGTTAAAGCTCAGTTACAAATTAAATCTTTTAAGAGTACCATAATGAAAATTCTCATTGTTTAAAAAAAATTTTTTTGTTGTTCAAACTTGCTCTTTCTCCCCCATCCACTTATAACAAGTGTCTCTGACTTATCTGAGGTGAGCATACCTCATATAAACATGGTCTCTGCTACCAGATAAATTCTTTATTATTAAAAGTTGCCTCTGCGACTTAGTTCTTTCCATGCTGTTCTTAGAACAAATGCCAACAAGTTCTGAATACGCAAGTCACAGTTCAAAGACCCAACTGGTGTGAAATGTGTCTATTTATAGGTCAAAAAACAAAGAAAGTAGCCGGCCACAGTGGCTCGTTCATGCCTGTAAGCTTCAGCCTATGAAGTGGCTGAGGCTATGGAATGCGGTTTGAATCCTGCTCGGGGCAACACAGCGAGCCCTAGTCCCAAAAAAAATAGCTGGGTGTAGTGGCGCATGCCTGTAATCCCAGCTTCCTGGGAAGCTGAGGCTGGGGATTGCTTGAGTCTGTGGTACCCCAGGCATTGTGAGCCAGCGGTTCCATGGGCAAAAATAGCAAGACCTAGTCAAAAACAAAAACAAAGAAAGTGCAGTAAATATTCAAAAATAACATATTTAAGGCCAGGCACGGTGGCTCGTGCCTGTAAGCATGAGCCTATGAAGCGGCTGGGGCTAGGGATCGCAGTTCAAGTCCCGCCTGGGGCCCGTAGCGAGACCTAGTTCCAAAAAAAATAGGTGGACATGGTGGCGCGTGCCTATAATCCCAGCTACCCGGGGAGCTGAGGCTGGGGATTGCTTGAGTCTGTGGTACCCTGGGCAACGAGAGCCTGCGGTTCCATGGGCAAAAATAGCGAGACCTAGTCTCAAAAAAAAAAAAAAAAAAAATATTTAGAAGCTGATCTTATTGGTAATTATGGTTGATAATCCCAGAGTGATAATGAGCAAACCTACAAAAATCTCTAAATTTTAACTCCACCCAAGATCTCAGCACCACAGATTAAACTTTGTCCTGACTCAGTGCAAATAACCAATACAGTTTTCAATTATAATTGCCAAAAAAAAAAAAATAGACAAAAAGATAGATCTGACAAGCAGTGGTGATAACCAGGGACAAACACAAGGTGACCCCCTAAAATCTATTTTTTATAAAATGTTTACTTGAGAACAGATACACGGAAATGGCAGCTTACAGAGAATTCTTTGGCGGTGAAGGTATTCTCTTTGCCAGTGTTAACAGTGTGGAACAAGTCACCTTTAAGGAGCCAGGACCTGTAACAACCCTGCCATAAGGAAAGACCGAGTCCTGATGGCCCCATCCTCACCACACTCACTACAGCCGCTGTTCTGGAGACACCGCCACAGGTCAAAAGAGGTAGATAACAGGAGTGTATTCATGCTTCACTTGCTCATGAACCTGACAAGATCACTGATCTTCCCGAAGGACAGGGAATTTGAGTCCTGCTCTACCCCTCTATTTGAGCAGGATGATCATCTCTAAGAAGAAGATTTAAAGTTACCTGGCTAGGTTCCTAAAACAGAATTTGGTAAAAACTGCAAGAGAAGTCACCCCCAGGCTTCAAAGGATCCATTGGGGTGTACGATGGGCCCAACCTCCAACAAGTATTTTACCACATTTTGTTTTAAATTCATCTTTCAAATGAGTCACATGTAAACTCAACATGCCACTTGCAGGGGTCACGCTGGCCTATGTGTGCAGATCCTGAGGTTAAGCACATCTGCAAGTCTTGCACTCTGTGCCTTGAACACTGTGTCCCTGCATGAGCAGGCTCGTGTTCCCACTGGGCCACCCACATCTGCTGGGAAGCCAGGATCAGATGCACCCTTAACAGGCCACAGATCCTGGGCCTCTGTTTTTGTAATCTACAGAGGATTATAGTTATCTCCCATCCAACTTTGAACTAGAAATTCCTACTTGGAGTAAACACAGTACTCAGAGCCTCACCGCCTACATTCTGTCTCAGAAGGTCCTGGAAGGGACAGCCCCAAGTACCTACAAAGTGACGCCCCTCTGAACCCACTGGCCAGGGCTTCCAGAACCAAGAATGGAAGGACTCACCCCAACCTGGTGCGTGAGAGATGGGGGCCGTGCCATGATGGCAGGCACTACAATTGCAAGGTCACAAGAGGTTGGTGCACACCAGCACACTGGTGGTCAATGCCATGTACAAACAGAAAAGCCACATAAGCAGAGACAAAAGGGAAGGAACATTAAACTTCATGAAAAGAAGCAAAGGTCACAGCACACTACTAGAGACTAAGGGACAGCCTTGATTAGTGATTTTCTAGGCACTTTGGGCCACTGCCCTCTACTTCCTGTCTTTGGCCTGCCTTTGCGTATGTCAAAAAATGCCCATTTGTCTTCAGTCAGTTTGAAATGGGATGTAGCTGCTTTGCCTCAGTTTGGAAAGGGATGTAGCTGATTAGGGCCTCTCCTAAGCCATGTCTACTCTTTGAAGTTCTGGAAGCCATTTGATGGAAGGTTTCCTGGTCTCCATTTTTCCCTAGATCCTATTGAGAACTGCGCTCTCCAAGACACTGTTTTCAGTTATCCCTTCCTTCCTCATCCCCTGTCACCCATCCCCTTTACTTCTGGGTCATTCCATAAAAATACAAAAAGCTAAAAACCAAACCTCCCAGACCTACCTCTGTGCTTTCACCTTACTTCTTGACCTACCTTGTGCAACTGAAGTTCACCAGCATCTATAGGTCATTCCTTTGTCTTCACCTGATTACTGTTCAGTTGCTCTGACCCACTTTTCTCTCCCCACACTGGTGCTGAGCAATTATATGTGGTAAAATCCAGTTTGCTTCACTAGAACCACCTCTGCCTCCAGTCACAAATTGCCTTCCCTGGGACACAGGCTAAAGTAGTTCCGCACCTGGGCACACTAGCTACCAGCCCTGACCTTGCAGAGAAGACAAGCAACCTGCCCAGAGCTGCACAGTCAGTAAGGGACAGAGCTGAAATTTCAAATTCAAGAATCTATTATATGTATTACGTATCACACACTATTCATGGTACATATTTTATTATACATAGTATTTATTTTATTAAAACCAGTAAAACTTAGGAAGCTGGGAAGCTGCTCATTTTAAAGTACTGCTTTATATTTACTGATAACTATTCGTGGATGCCGGGCATGGTGGCGCATGCCTGTAAGCTTCAGCCTATGAAGCAGCTGGGGCTAGGGATTGCGGTTCAAGTTCGCTCGGGGCAACACGGCGAGACCTAGTCCCAAAAAATAGCTGGGCGTGGTGGCATGTGCCTGTAATCCCAGCTACCTGGGAAGCTGAGGCTGGAGATTGCTTGAGTCTGTGGTACCCCGGGCAACGTGAGCTTGTGGTTCCACAGGCAAAAATAGCGAGACCTAGTCTCAAAAAAAAAAAAAAAAAACTATTTGTGGATGATATGCATATGTCCAAATATTTTTAAAAACGGAACCATCTGAACCACATTTGTGTGTTTGTTTGCTTATTTTTGAGACTAGGTCTCACTATTTTGCCCGGGGAACCTCAGACTCTTGTTGCCTGGGGTACCACGGACTCAAGCAATCCCCAGCCTCAGTCCCCCAGGCAGCTGCAATTACAGGCACGCACCACCATACTCAGCTATTTTTTTGAGACTAGGTCTCACTATGTTGCCCCGGGCAGGTCTCGAACCCGCGGACTCAAGCGATTCCCAGTCTCAGCCTCCCTTGCTAGACTGGGATTAAAGACACATGCCACCACCCCCGGCCAAACTGAACCATTATCGAGGTAAATATATTGGGAAAACTGAATCATTTCTTTGAACGTATAGTTTCCTAGTACAGAGCGCTCAGCAAAAAATACAAAATACCTTTTGTTTTTATGTATTATTGTCCAAAAAAAGGAAAGCAAAGCTTCCTTACATCAATTGTGATCTGAACTCTCTATTTTTTCAGGTCTTCATGAGCTCTCCAAGTAATAGTTATTCTTATTTCAATCAACACTTAATATTTTCTGTCTACATTCATTTTATGTATTTATACAATTCCTTTGCCAAAATCTTATAGAGCCACATATCTTATTGATGCCATCCTTCTTATTGATGTTTTACATCACTGGGCATCAACTCCTGTTAGTTGAACTGTGTCCCCCAAAAGAAGTCCTAACCCCAACACCTTACTATGTAACTTTTTCTGCAAATGTGGGCTCTCATGAAGTCATCAGGTTAAAACTGAGGCCAGGGCCAGGTACAGTGGCACATGACCGTAAGCTTCAGCCTATGAAGCGGCTGGGATCAGGGATCATGGTTTGAGTCCCGCTCGGGACAACATAGCGAGATCTAGTCCCCCCCCCCCAAAAAAAGCTGGGTGTGTTGGCACATGCCTGTAATCCCAGCTACCTGGGAAACTGAGGCTGGGGATTGCTTGTGTCTGTGGTACCCTGGGCAACGTGAGCCTGTGGTTCTACAGACAAAAACAGTGAGACCTAGTCTCAAAATTAAATAAATAAATAAAAATAATAAAACTGAGGCCATCTCAATAAGCCCGATTCATTATGACTGACATCCTTAAAAAGAGGAGAGATGTGATCACAGAAGGGCAAGGGGGGACACAGGGAATGCCTGGTGCCAAGGGACAGGAGTCAGGTGCCTAGTAACCAAGAGCAAATCACCAAGGGGAGAAGGAGCCAAGGATTCCCCCACAGGAGTTCAGGAAGCTGGGGCCGGCTGACACCAGGCCTACCAGCTATCTAGCTTCCAGAACTGGGAAACACTGCTGTTGGAGTGAGCTCCTCCATTTGGGGTATTTCGTTGCAGCAGCACAATGAAACCCCACTGCTCTGGCTCTCAGATCAACCACACTCCACTGCCCTAGTTTTCTGCCACAACACTCTCTTTACTCTCCCTGCACAGGTTCCTGCCTGCCTCAGTACTGTCTCCTTCGAGCCTCAGTACTGTCTCCTTCGAGTCCTAAGTCCTCTCCTTTTCACCCTCCCTTTCCTCTATCCACAATTCCAAACACGTATGCCAAAGCTACTCATCACTTTCTACCTCCAAATCTGATCCTCAGTGAAAACCTCTACTATTCATCTACCTGTCAGGCTAACCTACTCCAACCCCCCAATTATGCTAAATCCCACCCCTCCCAGCCCCTCAGCTTATTAAGCTGAACAAATTTCACAGTCACACAGTCTCATGAAGTCCACCCACTTCTCTCATGTTTATCATGTCAAATCACTATCCCCACCTATCTGATGGCTTTGGCCTGAAGGGGGAGTCCTGAGGCCTGAGGTTCAAAACCCCACAGGTGAAAGGAAGGGAGCAGAAACAATGAACATATTCACTTGGACCACCAAGAAAAAAACTGTTCTGTTCCAAACATAACTGAATGGAGAGGATCAACTACACAGGTGACAGAAAAGCAGTGGATGGGCAGCAGAGGTCCCAGCAGGAAGGCAATGGCATTCTTAGGCTGTTAGGAAAGTGGGGAGAAGCAAGGCCCCCAAAGTCCAGAGGTCAAAGTCGTCTGGCAGAAGTAAGGACTACAGGAGTCACAGACAAAGGCAGAATACCACTAAGATAAAGAAAGAGAAAACTGGATCATCCTCCCTGTTTCCACTCTTCTCTGTTGTCTGGAACCAAGCAGAAATCAGCTGACACCATGACAGTGATTCCTGCCAGGCTCCCAGCAAACAGCAGAGGCCAGGAGAGAACTGAATGTGAAAGAAGACAGGCCCAGCACTAGGGACCTTTTCTTAAAAAGTCTGTGGATTAAAAGAAAAAATGTTTGATCCAAACAGCAAAGGCAGAGATGGACAATAGTGTCAAGTAAGTATAAAGGTCAAGAAGAAATAATACAGAAACGATCTGGAATTCTTCAGCTGACTATCAAGACACCCTAAGAACAGAAGTTTAAAGAAGAAAATTGTAAATTTCGCAGAGCAGACGCAGTCTCTTTGAGCATAGGATTATAGCTGGCACCACAGCGTGTGCATTCAAAGTCAATAAAGGTTATCGACCATATGGAAAACTACTGTGTATTTAAAGGCAAAGGGGAAAGCGCAGAATCACAGGTGGGAGGTCAAGCTCTGTTCCACAAAATGGCAGGGAAAAACCTCAAGTCCTATTGACACAAACATTTCCAAGGAACAGTACATGGCAACTTATTTCCAATCCAAACAATTTCTAGCCCTCAAGGAAATGAAACCCACAAGCAATCTCCTCCTAACCTACAGCTTCAAGTTTCTCACCAACAACGTGTGTTTCATTGTAAGTTCTTAATTAAACTACAAATTGAGGTTCTGCACTTTGATTTCTATCTAGCCAATCTAACTCAGCTGAAACCCATGCAGATTGATCCAGTACACTGCAAAAGCTTTCCAAGTCATGAGCCAATGCAGATTAAGAAGTCCCTGCTGGAAACATTGTGCAGGACTTTTCTGTTACCTCAATCACCCAGGATTAGTTCTGACTCTTCCTTTTCTCCCGGCTCCCCACCTTCACTCCAGATTTGTCAGGTTGGACATTTGTTTTCACAGTCTCTTGCAGCATGGCGCGCCCTTCCAGCTCCTACTGCCAGACACCAGATCGTTATTTTATGCCCAGACCATCGTTTTCACGTCAGGTCTACCTGACGGCTGATTATGACAGAAGCTGAAATATCAAGGGGCCCCACTGACGAGGATCAAATCCCAGCCCCTACAACATGACTGGCTTTCAAATTCTATCACCTCAACGACACAGGAAAGCTCACATTTCCTCCCAGTTACCCCCAGATTTTCCGCCTACTCCTGGGGTTTTGTCAGACCTCGAGCAGCGGTGCAAGCTCCAGTCCCTGTGAGGTGCCGCAAACACATTCTTTCTCTCCAGATTGAGGCTCCCGCGATCCCTAAACCACCAACCAGAGGGCAAAGCCAGGTTTGTACGCCCCCAGCCGCCTGCCTCACAATGTGCTTCCTGTACCATATGAGTCGCCATTTATTTTCCTGGACAAGTTTCTCGGTAAAGCGCAGTTTTCTCCTAAGTGTCGCAAACCTGACAGCCAGTGAGTGATCTCAGGGCCAGGACCCAGACTCTGACAGTAACGCTCACAAACCCGTTCTAAGGAAAAGCTCGGACCCTGCCTCAGACCTCACTCGGCCTCTCGGTTCCGCAAGAGCCCAGCCAGGCCCTTCTGCCGCCAAACGCCAGCCCGTTTGGACCCGGGGGAAGCAGTAGGTCGACAGTTGCCGGAAAGCCGAGCAGAAACGCGCTCGGGAAAACAGGAGCCCGCAGCCGGGCCCAGGCGGACCGCGGGGGTCCCAGCCCCTCTCACCTGCAGCAGCCTATAGAGCAGCGGGCCGCGCCCGCGAGAGCCGCGGCGTAGAACCGCCAACACAGCCATGTCAACCCAGAGGTAGTTCAAGAACAGAGAGCAACCGCGAGCGCGCGCCGCCCTGACCTCGCACCGCCAGTGACCTCGCACGGTACTGCTTCCCAGCCCTCGCCCCGCCCCTTGCCTTCGCCCCGCCCCAGTCCTCGCCCCGCCCCCTTTCTCTCCTCCACCTCCCCCTACCCAACCACGCCCCCGTCCCGGACGCGGCCCGCGCCGCCTCAGCCAATGGCAGCTCGCCCGGCAGTTATTGGCCCGCGGCCCGCGAGGGGCGCGGCGGGGCGGGGCGGGGCGGGGCGGGGCGGGGCAGGCCCGGCGCGCGCCTGGACTCGCCGCGGCGGTGCTAGGTGACAAGTCACAGACGTGGCCTGAGGCTCTGGCACAGAATCCAGCAAGCACCAGACACACTCAGTATTCCAGTTCCCACTACTTCTGACCTTCCAGGCCAGAGGTTTTTATGTAACATAAGCCTTTCCTTTCCTCACGCCCACAGGAAACTCGAAACTATGTTTAAGCGTTCTGATGGACTTTTAATTTACAGTGAGACAATTTTGCGACTTTTTTTCAGCAGGCAGAGAACGAAGAGAAATAAAATATATGTATAGTTAACTGCACTGAACAATACATACAGATTATAAAATCTTCGCACAATCCCACGAGTTAGGTGCTATTGTCCACCTTCCAACGAAAGAGTAACGAAGTACAAAGTGGGCTTTTTTTGTCCTGAATGAACAGAAAGTGCTGGGTTTTGGACTGATAGGCTTAGTTTACAGGGTTTTCCTGCATTCTTTCCAGGGAACCGCAGACGCTAGCTGCAGCTGAGGATTCACACATTTCGGGGAACCCATCACTCCAGCTCAATCTTCAGCTGGAGACAGCCGACCTTGGTGCCCTGCTAGCTTTGTTTCCCCTTCCCTTGTCATAGAAGGGCACAGTGACAACCCACAATTGCGTCAAGACAATTCCTCCCAACCCATGTCTCTCCTAAAGTGAAAGCCCCACCTCATGGTTTATTTAACCTATTCTGTAACTGGAAAACTGGAGTTGGGCCACCAACCACCACCCACTTAAAGGAATTGAATCTTTAAGATGCACTTTCGTCAGTTCGCAACCTAGACGACAGGATGGAGCTAATCCCCTTATCATGTCATCATTTCACTTCAACGGGCTTTTTATAGTGAATTGAGCAAAGACAGTTCAGCAGCAGGCTGGCCTTCACCTGTGATGTCCAGCCCCCAGAACTTTTTTTTGGAGACTAGGTCTCGCTATTTTTGCCTGTGGAACCGCAGGCTCACGTTGCCCGGGATACGACAGACTCAAGCAATCCCCAGCCTCAGCTTCCCAGGTAGCTGGGATTACAGGCGCATGCCACCACACCCAACTACTTTTTGGAAACTAGGTCTCGCTACGGCCCCCGAGGGACACGAACCACGATTCCTGGCCCTGGCCGCGGCTTCCTAGGCTGCTGCTTACAGGCATGCGCCACCATGCCCAGCCTGCCCCCCAGAACTTCCTATCGCCCTTCTGGACACCTGACCTCACACTCCCAGGGTGCTGAGGCCGGTCTTTTGATAGAATGGCTCCCACACTCTTCTAGAAGTGTCTTAGAGCTAGAAAATTAGATCAGAGTAGACAGGTCATAAACAATGTGTGTGTGCAGATTTACTTCTCTCCCCTGCATAGTGTCTTGCCCTATCAACTCCCCCTCCTGAGCCCCCATCAATTCCATGCTCCTGGAAGGTTTGGGAGATTGCATTTTTCCCAAGATGGCCGCATCTATCCACAACCTCTTCTTTTAAGGACTGACCTTCAGTCTTCTCAATGAAAGTAGTGTCTTTGTCTCGCCTCTGGATCTGGAAAAAAAGATATTAACTGCCCTGCTGGTAGAAAATGGCAAAGAAAATTTGATGTGACTTCCCAGGCAAGGTACAGAAAGATTCCATTCCCCAGCCTTCAAGTCTTCTGGCTCAGACTCCAGACCTTAGGCAACAGTGATATTGCTCATGCCCTGACACTTTTGTAATTCTTTTTTTTTTTTTTTTTGAGACTAGGTCTCACTATTTTTGCCCATGGAATCCAGGCTCACCTTGCCCGGGGTACCACAGACACAAGCAATCCCCAGTCTCAGCGTCTCAGGTAGCTGGGATTACAGGTGCACTCCACCACGTCCCCGCTATTTTTTTTTGGACTAGGTCTCGCTACGGGCCCCCTGCGGAACTCGAACTGCAATCCCTAGCCCCAGCTGCTTCATAGGCTGAAGCTTACAGGCACGAGCCACCGTGCCTGGCTGCTTTTGTGATTCAAAGAAACAGTGAGGAAATGTTGTTTTAAGCTACTGTGTTTCCTGTGATTTTTGCATTATATACAAATGCAGTCCCCTTTCCCTTAATTTCCCAGTCACCCCAACAGAGGGGTAGGTTCCTCAACAGAGGGATAGCTACTACACCCACCAGATCTTGTTTCCACAGGTCACCATGTCCTATCTCACCCGCTTGAAGGTCAAACTCAGCCTTCTCTATGCTGATCCTCTGCTTCCCTATTGAAAGGAAATCATTACAGCACTAGAAAAACTATGTCTGTGGAATGTGCAACATACAGCAGCAACATAGTAGATCTTTTGAGTAGAGGTGTTGATTTTTTTTAATCAAAATAAGTTAGAAAATTAAACTGCCTGTCTGACCTAATACAGAGATGATAAGTTAGGAGAAGCCAAGATGGATGAGTAGTTTTCACGCGGTTCTTAGTATGCGGAAGCTTTTCACAGTCATTTATTTAATCATTACAAACCCCAAAGGCTTAGGAAGTATTGTGCATGTTGTTGCAGACACAGAGCCCAGTTTCCAACGCTGCCTGCTTTGTCCAAGGTCACAGAGCCTCGGTGACAGTGCTGCAATTCGAAGCCAGTGGAGTGGTGACAGGCCCCCTCAGTTCCAACGCAGGGGGAGACTTGCCTACGAAGAGCAGGGATCAGCTTTCAGTGGACACTCCTGTCCTCAGGAGCATGCCAGGAAACAGTGCAACTGTGGACAGGACTGCTTTCTGTAGATGTTCAGAGATTTAAAGGCAGTGAGGAAGCACAGCAAATTTACTCAAACTATGGCAAATAGCCACTCTTCAGAGCTAACTTCAAAAAAGAATAAAAAAAAGAACAGTTTTAGCGCTAGCATGAGCGGTTGCCAAGAATATAGTTGTACATTCATTTAAGAATCTAGATTTAAGAATTCAAGATTTTTAAAAACAGAAAATTGGGAGACACACTGCATCTAGAATAACTGGAGTGCCCAATGTCCATACTTGGGCAGATTAGACACTTGTAATTGAATAAAAACTAATTCTAGCATGTCACTAATAAACTATTATCTGACCCTTATTAATTCTGATCTTTAAAAAAATGGGAACTAATCACAATTAAAGTATGACATTGCAGTCAGAGCAGAGAGGTAACTACTAAAGGTGTGAAGTATGAAGTGAATGAGATGATCCCACGAATCTATAAAGAGATAAATCTAGGGAGAATCCACATTTAGGAGGAAGAGGTCACCCCAAAGTCGATGGAGCATGAAATGTACAAGAAAGACCAGGAATACAATTATGACTTTGTGGTGATGAGCTGCACCTCCCGCGCCCTTGTTTGAAATCTAAGGATCCCACCACACACCCAGCGTATGAAGCCACAGCCAGCACAATCCTCCAAAGGAAAGCAAATCCAAAACACCATTCTAAAATCCTGGAACCACACACAGGTGACATGAAAGACAAGAAAGATGTGAAAACTCATTTTTCTAATACCCACTGAAAACAGAGCTTCCTCAATTTACAATAGGATTACATCCTATTAAAACCCCTGAAGTAGACAATAGCTGTGAAAGTGGAAACTGCTGTACAGATACATACTCATACACCACAAATTCAGCATTATGAGAGTAACTCAGAGTTCCCTGATTCAGTTAGTCCCAAAAAAGTAGGCCACACAGCAGCAAAAAGTTAAATAGAAGGATGAGATGGCTGCTTGGATGTGAAGCATCCTTGCAGAAAGCCTCTTAACCCCTAAAGCTCACCATACAGCTAATCATCTGCCCGGGAGCTGGTATCTCAGAGGCCAGGCTCATGGGAAATTGAGATCACATCATACAAGTCAGTGTGGAGAGGACCACAGTCAGTCTGAAGCTGATCAGGGGATGTTCATTTGTATGTCCAGGACTAACTGATCACTAACTGGTGAAGGAAACAATGCTGAAAGTGATATGCCTCAAACCTCAATTTTAAGATAACTGAATTTGACTGAGTTTATATGAAAATTAAATTATTCCCCGGACTAAAAAAGTTAGTTTGCATCTCTGAATTTGTAGCTCTGGGATAACTTTCCTCTGCAGTTTTTTCTCAAGTGAGCACCTGCAGATTTTAGTTGTTAGAGCTGGCCACTATCGCCATCTAGCGGCAAAAATTCTAAGCGAGGTTTTATGTAGGAAAAGTGAACCACGAGCAGACTTCATGTTTTTGGTGTCTTCCTGTCAGTGTCCATAACCACAATTATAAGCCCCAAGTGGTTTTCCAGAAGTAGAGTTTAGTTTTAGGACCATCAGAACAATATTTTCACAACAGGAAACAAACTGGAAAATTTAAAGACTTAAGAGAAATTTAGGGAGAAATTATGGGTATTAAGTTAATAATACAAGGGTATTTGTACTGGGTTGAACAGTGTCCCTCAAAAGTCCTAACCTCATTCTTGTGAACGTGACCATTAAGAAATAGGTGCTGACAGATGTAATCAAGTGGAGGTGAGGGTGCGCCACAATGCATAATGATTAGGACGACTCTTAGAGATGCTGCAGGAAAGGCTTTTGTCCCAGCATACTTTGTTTACAACGGGTTTCTTGGGACATGACCCCATGGTAAGTGGAAGATCTGTACTTTTGTCACAGCAGCTGTAGGAACCAACTGGACTCGGCCTGGTCAAACCACACCTGCCATTTCCCCTTTGTATTTACGTGTCCTGTCAAACAAAGCCCTTCCTTGAGCTCCTGGGCATACAACTATCAAAAACTCTGGCTTTTGCAGAAGTGTGGAAATGTTTGTTGCTCACTGTTGAAACATCCTACTAGGTAGCGGCTCCTGCTGGGGAGCTACAAAAGCAAATGGGAACCTAGAGAACTGGGTCCCTGTAAATGCTGTCTGCCCAGAAACGCAGTCTATCTGGCCATCCAAACCCCAACTGACAAGTCCGCTGTGTATTTATCACATTCCTGTCTTCACTATTAGTGTGACTTCAGGCTTCATGTTACTTGGCATGATCTAGTAGATTATTTTGAGGGTTTGGGAACACCTAACTTCTTCCCCAATTTATTTTAAGTTAATGGCAACTGCGTCTTCACTTTACACCACTTTAAAAATGGTTTTGAAGGTATACTTTATGTTGAGGTAGCGGGGGAACCTAGAACTAGGTCTTGTAAGGTGAAACCTTCATGAAGGGGATTACTACTCTTATAAGAGACCTAAAGCCTTGCAGCCACATAAGCACCCAGAGAAGTGAGGGACTGCAATCCAAAGGGTATCTCACCAGAACCAACTTTGATGGTACCCTCATCTCAGATTTCCAATCTCCAGACTGAGAAATACATTCCTGTTGTTATAATTCACCCTAGTAACAAGGCATTTTATTTCTGAGACTAGGTCTCACTAATTTTGCCCGTGGAACGTTGCCCACGGTACCAGACTCAAGCAATCCCCAGCCTCAGCTTCCCAAGTAGCTAGGATTACAGGTGTGCACCACCACACCCAGCTATTTTTTGGGACTAGGTCTAGCTGTGTTGCCCTGAGCGGGACTTGAACCACGATCTCCAACCCTGCCGTGACTCCATAAGCTGTCGCGCCACTGTGGTCAGCCATTCCAAGGCATTTTAATCAGGCAGTCCAAACTAAGACAGCATACATCTTCATGACTTTATACTAAACTTTATCACAAAATTTCAAATATATACAAAACATGAATATTTACTTTTGTCTGAAAATTTAAATGGATGATTGTAACAATTCTATCTAAACTGATGAATGCTACTAGTTTTAGTTACTTTGTTTTGAATTTTTTACCTCTATGGTACGGTGGCTGTATGCTCTCATCAATGTAAAAGCTGTATTCCTTAGTTCATTTTGAACTATGGCATCTAAAACGAGTGGGTTATAGTTTTTATATTTCTGATTCTTAAGACTGAGATTTACTGTTTCACCATGAAATACATAAATTCACCTGCTATAAAAATTTTAACTCAAACTATTTTATGGTAGAACATGAACATTTTCTAGATAGAAGCTTTTATATTACATTTTTATTTTGCAAGAAAATAAATTATACAACTTAAAAAATAAAATCCAAAAATTAAGCAGTTCATCAAAATATTTCAGCCTACTGCATACAGAAACTGCTACCATTTAAAATTGTACAGCATCGTCATCTCAGTATGTAGTGGCACACATTCAGAATCGTATATACCATAGGAGGAAAGACTCAACTGAGGAACTCCAATTTGTTCAGCACTCCAGAAGACACAGATAGTGTAGATGACAGGAAAGCTCTCATGTAATGTTTATTTCACAAACATGACCTCAGAAGAGTTTATCAGATAGCATCCCAGTCATTTACATGAAAATAGAAAAAAAAACCAGCTTGAGTTTAAGATAGCAAATCTTTCTGGAAAACCAGCAAATATCTCACCCAAATTGAATTTTTAAAATTTGCCCTTGGAGCAGGACTAATGACATATTACTGGAAATAATGCAAAATACTTTTTCAACTACTCCAGTCATATTTTGTATTAAATTCAATAAAAAGTAAAAACCAGAAAGCTAACATTTCATTTTTGGAAAATTTTAACAATTATGCACAAAATGAGACAAACAGAACACAGGGACTGCTCCAGTGAAGGTGAAAATTGGAAGACATCAGAATTTCAAGATCCTTAAAGTTATTGAAACAATAATGCTCTCTCTTTTTTATATTTATACAGGGTGTGTATAAATATAAAATCTACTCCATAAATTTTGTGTCCTGTCCACTGACTCCAGCAATGACACAGGGATAAAGGTGAACATTTTCTTGACAGCTCCACGTGTAAGTTAGAAGATGAGTATTCAAAGCTCATTAACCGTGGAGCGATCGATTGCCAAACTACTTGTGGGGGGGACAAGTGCGCCATATATATCCGTGTGTGTATACACAGACATACACATACACATATATTGGCCTAGACTCTTTTCTTCCCTTAACTGTGTCAGGTTTCATTCCTGCCCAGCACTAATTTCAAGTGCACAATAGAGAAAAGGAACCTGATAACGAATACTAACTGATTCTATACCTTTAGCAAATTGCTGGTAAGTTTTTTTTCCCCCCAGATTCTTTTTTCTATATTAATTAGCAAATCTATCATCAAAACTTATCTAAAGAAAATTCAACAATGGTATAGGCACCTTGTCAACTAATGGTTTTCATAAACACCAAAAAGTAGTCAAACTTTTGTATATGTTAAATGAAAACAAAAATGATGAAAGCTGTGTAAGTCTACAGTATTTGTTGCTGCTCAATTCCCTAAAATACAGTTAGGACATAATTAGCTATTAAAAAATTTATAAAATTTAATAGAAAACTTTGCTAGGGATTTAGTTACCCACTTTTGCATTAAATTTGCCTTTATAAATCAAAACACCATGGCTTTCATTCTTAAATTATGACCAAAAAGATCAGATATTCCAAAAAAGTTTTGGGAGAGAACAATTATGGTTTAAAACAACAAATCTTAAAACTTTAAAAAAAACAGCCTATGACTTCCTTTCATTGTTTTTTCCTTAGGCATTCTTGCACTAGGTAAGCATATATGCCAACACCAAAATATCTGTTAAACATAAGGGCCTCAATTATTACTTATTTTTTAATTTCAAATTTACCCATTGTTAGCAATCATCTAGAGAAAATAGTGAGCTCTATTCAACTTTTCACAATATGTTCAAGTGTAAGATTTTAAATTAGAAACAAAACTCCAATTTCCTATGAGTTTTAGAAGATGCATTTAACTATAACCAGCAGAAGCATAAATGTTTTCTTTCTTTCTTTCTTTCTTTCTTTCTTTCTTTCATAAATGCTTTGCTTTCTTTCCTTCAGCAGGCAGCTCAGAAAGCCTCTTGGCATTGGGGACAGAGCCCACAAAATGTTCCTGCAAGTACTTATTAATATTATATGCCTTTCAATGCTCCAGCATTCTTATTTCCTACTATCTTCAAAATCATACATTTAAAATATTATTTAATATCAAACAAGATAGAAAATAATTTGCAAGAAAATTTGAAACATGCACCATAATGAATAAAAGTCCACGCTGAGCCTTATATGCTCAATGGGGAATAAGCTTTTCTCTTTTAAGTTGTTCTTTTGAGATTTTGTCCTAAAATCTCAATCACTCTGGGCATTCGGTTGCCAGCAACTAATACGTTGCTACTTTGGATTGACTGAAAGGAATAAAGGTTAAGTGTTGCCTATTGAACATTTTAAAAATGCTTATTTTTAAAATATATAAATATATATGTACATATATTTGGCAAGTTTACCCCTCATATTAAAATTGCAACAATTCTCCTTATGCTATTCAGGTCTTGTTTTGTGGTTTTTGTCTTCTAAGGTGAAACGTAATTGCTACTTTTTAAAATAGAATGCTTCCTTTCCAGAAACCTGAGGTTATAAATCCCTAATCATGAGACATTAAAATATCAAAATATTTCTAAGCTACAAATTAAAAGATCAGGTATACAACTGTATTGTATCAGAGCACATGAGATTTCTGCCTCTGCCTCATATTAAATATAGATATGGCATAATAAATAGGTATACAAAGTATGATAGTAAACACTTGATGTTTGTTTTGCTATTCTGACTTTGCAATCAAAATGATCTACCTAAACCCTTACCTTTTTAAAAACAACTGAAGCAACCAATACAAGCTTGACTTTTTCAAAACAAGTTCCTTTAGCTATTTAAGATCAAACACTTATCATTTCGTAACAAATAACCAAAGAGTATTTGTAGCTGGAAAAAAATTAAGTCCATTTTCAGGTCACCTTTAAAACCTGACCACCCTATTTAAGCAGGGTCTGCACAGCCTGGTGCCACTGAACATTTTTCCTCACCTACTTGCCCGCTCCCTCCCAGTGCTGTGTAGACCAGCTCATTCTTCCCATCAAAAGAAACCACAGTGTTATTTCTAGCTTTAATTACAGTTAAAAACAAAACATAACAGCATGTTTTCAGTGCACAAATATCTGAAGATCCTTCCATGTGCAAGTACATTTTTGTAAGAGAAGAAAAAAAGCAATAAGAGGCCCGCCCTCACCCTTCCCATCTGTATTTCTTCTTGTGGGTATAACTCAAATTTACTTTTAAAGTTCATAATGGGCTCTTCATGAATGCAAATTTCTCCACAAAACAGCATGCTGTTAAAGAGTGTGCAACATGAAGGGAATGCCATCATGCTAACTAAAGTGATTGGCAAAATAGAGTTGTTTTGTAGGTAAGGCAGAGATTTTAATATTTATGTAATTAAAGTCCAAATGAACCATCTTCTGGCACACACTGTTACGACTTTCTGCCCAAGCACTCCAAAATTTGGGTTCTTATCACTGTCCATCATATTCAAAATTATGCCATGTATATGAAAGTGTTGATATCAGATTCATCTCTTCTGATGTATTTGTGCTCTATTAGCCATTCTATTTGCTCTTTAATCATTTTCTTTTGTGGTAAGAACATGTTTTTCAAAATTTCTACTAATTCAGTCTGAAGCTGAGCATTACTAATTTTTTTCCTCATCTTCATTATTTGTATGATAGCTTCCTAAAAGAAAAAAGAACGAAAGAATATTAACATACTGAATTATTTTAAGTAGAACAAAAAAAATTTTTTATGTATTTCATCTATGCAATATCTACCCAAAGGATTTGCAATCACTAGATGAATTTTGACATCAGTTATCTTTTATTTAACAAGTAAAAACCTTCTTACTAACAATTTTTTTTTTAAATGAGGAAAATAAAATTACCCATAACCTTTCTGCTGCAAGAAAACCACATCTGGTATTTTGGTGTATTTTCACACTACCCATATTTTTAAAACTGACCTTACCTGTGAACACAATAAGTACATCACCTGGCATTGTGTGAGACATCAGTTAAGACACAACAAACACTTTACACATACCTTCCTCTTCTACTCAGTTATTCCTTTGGGCAACAGTACTAGTAGTAGTAGTACTAGTACTACTGGTAGCAGTGTTTTTTAAAATTTATTTTTTACTTACTAGGTCTCACTAGTAAGTAAAATCACTTGCCTGGGGTACAAGTGATCCTAGCCTCAGCCTCCCAGGTAGCTGAGATTACAGATGCATACCACCATGCCTGGCTATTTTCAATGTTTTTTTTTTTTTTTTTTTGAGACTAGGTCTCTATTTTTGCCTGTGGAACCGCAGGCTCACGCTGCCCAGGGTACCACAGACTCAAGCAATTCCCAGTCTCAGCTTCCCAGGTAGCTGGGATTACAGGCATGCACCACCATGCCCAGCTATTTTTTTGGGACTAGGTCTTGCTATGTTGCCGAGTGGGACTCAAAACAGCGATCCCCAGCCCCAGCCGCTTCATAGGCTGAAGCTTACAGGCACGCGCCACTGTGCCAAGCTTCAATGTATTTTTTTAAAAAATCACTAATTAATACTTCTCATGTATTGATCAGAATAATAAATTGCATCTGTTATTCAGTTTACACTGATTCTTTTTTTTTTTTTTTGGACTAGGTTTTGCTATTTTTGCCTGTGGAACTGCAGGCTCACGTTGCCCGTGGTACCATGGACTCAAGCGATCCCCAGCCTCAGCCTCCCAGGTAGCTGGGATTACAGGCGTGTGTCACCATGCCCAGCTATTTTTTGGGGACTAGGTCTTGCAGGCCTCAAACCATGATCCCTGGCGCTGGCTGCAGTTTCCTAGGGCTTACAGGCATGTGCCACTATGCCTGGCTGTACACTGATTCTTGAGTTATCTTTTAACTTTCTACATGAGTAAGCATTTTTCTTCTAAGTCAATTTTATGAGTATCTTGCTTGATGATTTAATTACTATTAAGTTTCTAGTGGGATAAATTAGAAATTCATTGAAATAGTCTTCTTTTTTGTTTCTTTAGCCAACAAAAGGCTTCAGTAAATAAACTGGTAAGCAAACTAGAATTCATGTGAAAGAAATATGCTGGGCATGGTGGCATGTGCCTGTAATCCAAGCGCTGGGAGGCAAGAGGCCAGGGATTGCTTGAGTTCGCAGGTTCAACACTACCCCAGGGACGAGACCAGGTCTTGAAAAACCAGCTGGGCACGATGGCTGGCACCTGTAAGATCGGGACTACCTGGGCAACAGAGAGACCTAGTCTCAAAAACAAAAAACAAAAAACAAAAAAACGAATTCATGTAAAAGGAATATGAAAACAGAAAATGAAATAATATTTGCTTTTGACATTCAAAGTCAATTCAAAGTCAAGTTTTGCTGCAAAACAGTAAGTCTGGGAGTCAGGCACTATTCAGCAAGAGTAAATCAGCTTCAACTTCCCTGCACAGACAAGGTAACTCCTTCACTGTTCCTGAGAGATCAGGTGAATTTCTTTCTTAGTATATTCAGCTTCAAGGAACAACAGCAATAAAAGTCTCCTAACTTTGGTTGAAGTGAAGATTGTGGTTATCAAAGGTTAGAGGGAAACAAAGGGCAGAAGTGCTGGCCCTGGTCCCCATTACATGTGCTGGAGGTCAATGAAAGAACAGCAAGTGAGATAATGGAAACAAAACATACTCCTGAGTCTCAGTACCCACAAGAGAGTTTAGAGCTAATGGACCTGGCCCTGGGTCTTTAGTGGCAGGAGAGGGTGATCCTACAGTGGCAGAGGCAACGACAGTGTGTATGTAAACCAAGGGTCACACAAAAGTGGCAATCTCAGAGAGCTAAGAGCTTAGTAAGAGCGAGTATGGACAGTCGGAACAGAGAAGAGACCTTAGAAAAAATAAAGGAACAGAAAAATAAAGCACTTTTCATCTGCTTCCGCTACAGATATCAGCAATATATAGCAATAGAAAATCAAATTCCAAGAACCCAGGACCCTGCTCAGAGAGGATAACACCTTAACATGTCACTGAGAGGTCATACAAATTCCTCTCACCCTCAAAACATCCAGATGCCATCTGTGAAAATAACAAAGAAAGTGGATGGGTGGAGCAGGACCAGGGAGAAATAAAGTCTAAGCACTAAAATACAACTGAGATTGCTAGAGTGGGCATATGGGTGAGACAGAAAAAAATTTCGTTTTCTCTGCACACCTTAGAGTGCAACTAACTACACCTACCATCCTGTTATACATTTCAACTCTACTTATCTGGAATTTACCTTGATATAGGCATAAATTAAGAATATAGCCTGCTATTCCCCAATGAAAGTAAAAAAAAAGCCTACTGAATAGTCCTTTTTTCATGGGCCATGGAAATTAATTACATTCTTTACTGCAAAGTTGTCTGTACTTTAAAGTAGGTGTAATCAGATTTTCTTCAATTAACCTGTTCATCAGATTGTTTTATTTTTGTACATATTTTATTTATCTGGGGGAGAGGATCGTTAGGATGTTTTTGTTTGGTTTTGGTTGGGATGTTTCTTAAAGAGTGTCATATATATATAAATTATTAATTGGGCCAAGGGAAAGGGGCATACATAGCCGAGGGGGTGTGAACACTAAAACTAGGGAGGGGCAGGGGTGCACAAGATGTACAAAAAATAGCCATATCTGATATTTTTACACATAGTTTAATAAGTTCTAGCATTTGTCAAGGCAAGTTCAATCACCACCACTGCTGCATCCTTATTTTTCTAAGGCTGTCAATCACTTTCACCTCTTGATTCTAATAAGGCCAACAATCAACTTACAAAATCCCAAAAATACTGCTAATTGAATTTTTATATGAAATTCAGGAAATCTGGCCACTAATACAGAAAAAGTTGACTCAAGTCACTTAGTCCTATCATTAAAGAATACTTCATGTCAAACAAAAGCAGTCAAAAATGAACATATGGGCAGGGCATGGTGGCACATGCCTGTAAGCGGCAGCCTAGGAAACCACGGCTGGGGTCAGGAATGGTGGTTCGAGTCCTGCTGGGGACATGCAGTGAGACCTAGTCCAAAAAAATATAGCTGAGCATGGTGGTGCGCGCCTGTAATCCCAGGAAGCTGAGGCTGGGAACTGCTGGAGTCTATGGTACCCCAGGCAACATGAGCCTGCAGTTCCACAGGTGAAATAAATAGCAAGACCTAGTCTCAAAAACAAACAAACAAAAAAAGAAATGAATATATGCACCACCTCCTGGCATGTATGTGAAGAGCAGGAATGAGCGGACCAATCAAGTGAGAAGGATCAGGAGGGTGGGCAGGGGAGCAAGACTAAATGGGAAATACGATGGATATGTGAAAAAAATATTCTGCTTCTCAATTGAGGTGATGGTCACAGAGGCATTTTATGCTTATCAAAACTCATTGAAAATTATACTTTAAAATGTATTTTATATTAAGTAAATCATACCAACAAACTTTAATAATAAGGAGCACTCTATTCAAATCTCTTTCTGAATCTCAGTGAAGGGTTATTACCTTCAAGAAAGGTCTTTTTAAAGAAATGCCAATAAACACTACGGTTTCTTTTGTTTTTCTTTTTCTTTTTTTGAGACTAGGTCTCGCTATTTTTGCCCATGGAACCGCAGGCTCTTGTTGCCCAGGGTACCACAGACCAAGCAATCCCCAGCCTCAGTTCCCCAGGTAGCTGGGATTACAGGCGCACGCCACCACGCCCAGCTATTTTTTTGGAACTAGGTCTCGCTACGGGCCCCCGGCGGGACTTGAACTGCGATCCCTAGCCCCAGCCGCTTCATAGGCTGAAGCTTACAGGCACGAGCCACCATGCCCGGCTTTCTTTTGTTTTTCTCTTAACTTCCACTTTACTTATTTATTGCTAAGTAGAAAACAAACTGATTTTTATTTAGCTATCTTTTCTGCTACTTTATCATATCATATGTAAATAATGAAAATTTTTTCTCATATTTTTTGTTTTTATTGAATTACCAGTAATTTCAAACACAAATAAAAATATTAAAAGGTGGCAAAACTTAATTTTAATAAGACTTTTAAAATAAAACAGTATACTTTAACTTGTCATAGTTATTAGTTTTCAGGTTCAGAGGGTATTATAATCCTAGCTTTAAGATGTTTTAAAAATGCTCCCAATTTTCAGATAAATGGAGTTAGAAGTCTTTTAAAATTATATCAAGATTTAAAAGCATCAATCCTAGAATTATAATCTGCTGGTGAGGCATATTTATTCAAGCATGGCCAAAGGGGGACAGAACTTAAAGACCAAGGCTCAGACTTCATCGAAAGCAACCAAATCTTACAGCTGTTTCTGCACCATCAATAGAAATTTAAATTCCAGCAAAATGAAAACTAGCTTTTCCTTAGAAAAGTTTAAATACCTAAATGCTTTCAAATTCAAAAAGGTTTGAAGATTATAAAACAAAATCTTTCAAAATATCATTCTGTCTAAACATTACAAACCTGGGTTCTTAGTATTCGTAGTTGAACAATTCCTTCATTCTCCTCTTCTCTCATCCTTTCCGTAGTGAGCTGCAAGCGTCCAATCAAGTTGATTTTACCCCTTTTCTGAACTTTTGCATTTTTTCTACAAAAACACAATGAAGCAACTATTTTACAACGAGAAGTCTTTTAAACAGCTTATCGTAGCAACAATGTTCAAGAGAAAAGATTTAGAAGCGTTCTAAAAATTAATACCCAGAACTGTTTAGTGCTAAAGTAATAACTATTTTAAATGAACCTTATGATTTCTCTCAAATATGATAAAAAATTATGATAATATGTCAATCAAATATGGCAACTACAGTCCTTCTAATAATAAAATTAATATAGCTTATATTGCCATGAAAGTAATTAGATGACTATAAAGCTATATGGCTGTAATTCAGCACTACCTTCTCACTGGATCTTAAGAAAACAATGTCTTGCAGGGATAAAGTTGCCATGGTGTGCAAAGATGTTTACTTTGAAAACACTGTAGTATAATGTCAGACACCAAAATGTGTCTGTGCAAAATAAGAAGAAAATATTTCCAGCTCAATAATGTTTAATAAATAACAAAATGACATAAATCTAGAACAGCAGCAATATACAGAAGTGCTTTAAATATCACATAAAGAAAATATTTTGCTAAAGAGAAGGCACTAAAAGTCCAACAAGGTAGTTTTATTTTAGATCAACCAACATAAACCTTACATTAAACTGAACTCCTGGTTCACTGAGAAGAGGGTACCTTCTGTAAAGTCTTTGGGTGAGTTGACTTGAGGTTCATACAACAAAACTTGCCGTTTGAGCTTCGGGAAAGCTACTAAAGACTATGAAGAATAAAGGCAAAACAATTAGCATCTATGAACAATATGATATACTCAGATCAATTCTGCAACATGACCAAAGATGGAGAGAAGAGATTATAAGCACAAACCTAGGATTCAAACTTTCTGGTAACTCTGTGAATATAACAATGTAAATATATAATGAGGAAAGAGAATGAAGAGAAAGTTCCTTCTAAGGAGGTAAAATTCTATTATTAGAGAAAAATTAGAGATCATATGATTATAGCAAATGCCACTTGCCAATTATATGCCAGTCATTTCTCTTCAGGTGATTACTTTTGGAACTTAATGTTAGGAGGTTTATGGAGTAGGGGTAAAATGTAGTTATGAACAGGTATCTAATAAGTACCTCTTATAAGCCTCAAAAGGAACAATTGTTTTCTAGTTTTAAGATTTTGGGTGTTCATAAATTCTTTGAATATATTCTCAATATAATCATCTCTCTAGGCATACATTTAAATATTCAACTTGCCATTGAGTCACTAACTCAAGGTAACATGTAAATACGAACTTAAAATCTTCCTGTCCTCCCCTGCCTTACCATTTTTAACTTGTTTATTTTTCAGTTCATTTTTTCCCCATAGTTATCTCATTAGGGCATTTTCCTTAGTTTAAAACAGAAGTTCTTTAAATTTGTTTTTAGAATGTTATGAATTCATAAATATATTACAAGCAAGTAAAGACACATTTCCTGCTATGTGAGAGAATACAATCTTAAAAACAAAGGGAACAAACCCATAAAGTCCTTCTAAGCTCAGCATCTGGGAGTTCGGTTGCAAGTTTTAGATTCTCAAAGCTGATTTTCTCTCTGGGTCTTTGGTTCCATGCAAACAACACAGCCAGCTGAAACGTTGTTACTTCCAAATCATATTGACCTACTTCATTTTTAAATGTTATCTACAATAAATACAATAAAATAATTTTTAAAAATCAAGAATCTTTTTACGGTGATCACCATCTATGTACTACAATATGTTATGTAAAAGTTTGTAATGAAAAGGACTACTAGTTGTCTTCCACTCGTTACTCATTCTTTCTTGCTTGTAATAAAGATTTCTGCAGACCTTAATAAATGCACAGAATAAAGAATCATCTCCCAGCTTTCTCTGGAGCAAAATGTGGCCATGGGCTGAGAGCTAGTCAATGAGATTATTAGTGAAAATGGCTGGGGAAACTTCTACAAGTTGTCCTTAAAAGCAGACATAGCCTCATCTTTATTTTCCTGGTGGGCTGGAAGACAGACATAGTGGGGATGGTATTGGAATCTACAAATAAGGGGACAATAACTTAAGAATGGTGACATAACGAGAAGCTGAAGTGCCTAATAACTTCAATGACTACAGATCCACTATACTGCCTCAAACTTATATATGAGAGAGGCAAAGATCCATCTTGTTCAAGTAAATCCTATTTGGAGTCCTACTTTCAGTCAAACTACAGTCTGAATTAACAAACCATCTACTTACAATTCCATTTGACATCAGGTGATGCCAATGTAATTTTCTACCACTATGATTTTTTTTGTAGAATTCTTCTACTTCAGGTATCAGATCCTCCAGTTCAGTGGGAAGTGAGACAAAAACTTTCTCAGAGCTTCTTGACCAAGCACCAGCATTCAGAATTTTAATATTAACTGAATCAGCTATAGACAAGAATATAGAACAATCTTGATAGTATATAAAATTCAAAGTAAAGAGGGTAAACTTTGATTAAAAATAAACAAGACTAAAAAAGACTGCTAAAAGTGTCCTTTTGTTTCAAAATAAGGATTAGCAAGCAAATCTAGCATTCTGCTTTGTCTGGTATCTTCAAAGAATATGAACTTTGTAAGTAGTTTTGGCAAGGCTTATTTTTAACCAAGTGGAAAACAAAGATACATTTAAAAACTTTTAAATATGTAATTACAAAATAATACCTGGTAAAGCCAATTTATTGTTTTTGTGCATTTCCTTAAAAGCCTGATTCAAATCTTCAGATACTTTTATGTCCTGAAACATTCTAGCAAGTTTGTTTACATAATCTGCAGGCATACCAACTTCCTATGAAAACAAAAGACAGAAGAGAATAAGTAATACAAAACCAAGTATATCTACTATCTGGAAAATATTTAATAGAAAACTAAGATTTAAATGCTCTAATACAAAATTCCTCACTTTCATTTTCACAATGATTACAATCTTTATTTACCTGCAAAGTAAAAAATCAAACTTGATTCTTAGAAAAAAGTGTATAGCACAGGCATTCTTGTCTTTCTTTGCAGGTCTCCAGTATGAATTTCATTTACTGTATGTAGTACAGTTACATAGCACCAGCCCCCAGGACACAGTATAACTTTCAATTAGCACTAAAGATTATATACATCAGTAATGCAAGAAGTACAACTTCACTTCAAGTTCCTCAATCCAAAAACTACCTCACAAATAACAGGGCAAAGCATATACATACTAATTCCTTTAAAACCTGTCTTCATTTAGTCAGAAAGCAAAACATGTAGCTTCTCCCAGAGAGCAAAATATGTAGTTTTGTTGCAAACCAGTTTTCTAGTGATAAATCTACATGACATTCTACAAAAATGGAAAATGAGAACAGTTAACTGGTCAACAAAGATAATTAAAGTATATGAAGAATGGAAACAATGCTGGAACTGAAAATATAACAGAAATGGAGTTATAGAAAAATAGAGCTGACTGTGGTTGCTATGTTGCTACAGCCAGCGCTGCAGACTTTATGCAGAACAGGAACTTGGTGAAGATAAATTATCAACACAAATGAGGAAAGTAGTGACAACAGAGAGTAAGATGCACCGGAGGAAATGATGTCAGCAAAACCATTCCTGATGTGAAAGCTTAACAGACAAAATGCTAGAAACTGATCCAAACTAACACAGTATTACTATTTTCCAAAGCAGAGATACTCACTCTGAATTTTAAGTTACAAGACAAGAGGGCACTACTAGTGAAACTTCATCTTAATACAGCTTCATTGCATTATGATTCATCTACCATGGAATTTACTTTTCTAAAGTGTACAATTAAGTGGATTTTAGCATATATACTGCTATCAACCATCACCACTTCCTACAACACTTTCCTCACCACAAAAGGAAACTCCACACTAGTTCACTAACAGTCATTCTCATTTTCCCTGGCCCTACTCCACTCCCAGAAACAATTCATTTACTTTCTCTCTCGATGGATTTAGCTATTATAAACATTTCTTAATACTGGAATCACATAATATGCAATTTTCAAGTGGCTTCTTTCACTTAGTATATGCTTATAAAGTTCACTCATGTTATGGCAGGTACTTTTATATTATCAGATAATATTGTTATCCAGAAAAAGCCCATTTTATATATTTATCAGTTGACTGACAACTGGAGTTGGTTTGCTTTTCAGTTATCATAAATAATGCCGTTATGAACACTGACTTAAAAGTTTTTGTGTGATCATGTTTCATTTCTCTTGAGTGAAATTACCAGGAAAAGAATTCTCAGGTCAACTCTTGAGTTTTTGAGCAGTTGTCAAACATTTTTCCTAAGTGGCTGCACCATTTTATATTATCACCAGTAGTGGACAAGTGTTTCAATTTTGTCTTTTCCTTGTCAGCATTTGTTACTGTCTGCCTTTTTAATTATACCTGCTGTAGTGGTAAAGTAGTCTTACTGTGGCTGTGACTTGTACCTTTTTAATGATACTAATTAATGTTGAGCAGATCTGCACAAAATTATGGGCTATCTATAAATCTTCTGTTAAAAAAATGCCCATTTTCTAACCCTTTTCCCACTATCTCTTTACTGCTGAGTTGTAAGAGTTCTTCATATATTCTGTAGTATTAGAAAAACAAATTGCAAACACTTACTACTCTAAGTTGCTTTGTAAAGAAATGAAACACTATAATTCTGAAAGTTTCTTATGCCTTACATTTGTGTACTAAATTAAACATATTGTTTTATTACTTTTTTCCTGTTTCGTATATATTTGTAATAGAAATTAAAACATTTTTAAGGTTTTGACAAAATTTCTACATCTACAAGTAAGTTGTTTTCCTCACTGTTTATTAATATTAAGACTGCTTTGCAGTTTCAGCATTTTACACTATTATGCAAAGCAGCACTATCTATAAATCTGTAATTTGAAATATCTTTATAAAAGAAAAACACACATATACATTATGTTAATGTATATAATTATATAATACATATATGACATACAAAACAACTGTAAAAAAATGAAAACATACATTTCTAAATAACTCAAAATTCCATTAGAATGCACTAAAAAGAACACTTAATATTTTGATTTAGATTGTTAAATAAGCCATCAACTTTAAGTGACCGTTTCTATCATTTAGAAGTATAGATTTACCAACAGTTCTACAATTATCAACTAAAAATACCTTAAAAATGACTTCTGCTGCAGCCTATTTAACAAGGTTAAGTTCAAATGAATGTGGAGATACAAACTAGTGAAATAGTAGGAGTGAGTAAGAGCACAGGTTTACCAAAAACCCTTACTAAGCAAACATACTGTATCTGGCTGCTCCCTCGAAAGGAAAAAAAAGAAAGAAAGCATACCTTATTAAAATAGCACTTTTATACAATTGATGCTAGATTCTTATAAAATATTCTCTACTCTGTTGATAATAACAGTACCACCAAAATGTATTGCTTAGCACACATATGAACCATGTGTTATATTAAAAAAAAAAAATCAAATAGTTAAAAAAAAAGTTACTTACTCTTAGCCACTCTACCATATTCTCTTCAATTTCACTATCAGCAGAGATGTCTAATATAAGACGTCGTGTCAAATGAGCTTTGTGATATCTCATAAAAACATCTTTGTTTTGTACGTACTTAAGTACCAAGAGCTGCACAGAAAACAAAGTTACTTTCAATCCTTATATACTGTCAGCCATCTCACTCATTTAGATCTCCTACATTCCCCAATTGTCAAATACAGAAATTTACATAAGCAAAGATAGCTACGGGTCTACTAAACTGATCATATCTTGAAAAATAACCACTCCTGACTGTGACCTGACTTTATCAGTTTAAAAGCAAATTTGAAAAAGTAACCAAATAACCTTTCAGTTCCTTTAGTGTAAATTTCAGCTTTTATATAAATTGTAATTAAGTTTTATATAAAATCATGGTTCTTACCAACTTTCTCTTTTACATATCTTCACTTTTTTTCTGATCCTAATCTCCTTTCTAAGCTTTCTGTCTTTCTTAATAGCTTTACTTCCTATTTTTTCCTCTTTGCATTCCTGGATTTGTAATTCCTATTATACTAACAACTGGGAGACAGATAAAAATGAAAAGCATTTAACTCTTTCCTCCATATTAATTCAACTCTAGTTATCTGTTTTGGGCTCTTACAAAAAAGAAGTGAGAAAACTCTTGTCTCTCAACTATCATTCCAAAAACCATCAGCTACATTCCCTGACTAGGAGCTAGAACTCAACTGCCTAAAAAGAACTGAGAAAGGGGTGAATTATATGCTACTTGCCTTTCTGGCACTACAGAATAGAAATTTTTTTTTTTTTTTTTTGAGACTAGGTCTTGCTATTTTTGCCCGTGGACCGCAGGCTCTTGCTGCCCAGGGTACCACAGACTCAAGCAATTCCCCAGCCTCAGCTTCCCAGGTAGCTGGGATTGCAGGCACGCGCCACCACGCCCAGCTATTTTTTTTGGAACCAGGTCTCACTGCGGGCCCCAGGCAGGACTTGAACCGTGATCCCTAGCCCCGGCCACTTCATAGACTGAAGCTTACAGGCACGAGCCACCGCGCCCGGCCCTAGAATAGAAATTTTTAAGAAGGAAATAACTGCCCTTTAAAGATCTTGTACTGTAAAATTTTACAATAGGGTTTAGAGATGTTTTTAAAAATTGATAGTATCAGGAAAGCCTTATACATAACACAAATATGAAAGATAATCTTTAAAGTTGAAATAAAGAATTTATGTACCACTTCTTTAAGCTTTGCTTCAATCTCTTCAGAGGTTAATTTTTTGCTTAATGGTGTTTTTCTTAGCAACATATCACAGTAATTGGCAAGCAGCTCAGGGCATTTTGATTCAGGCTGAGTTTTTAATCCCACCCTGAAAAACAAATTAAAGCAGTTGATTATTCCTTATCAAAAGTTATTCTTATCTACAAATTTTCTCTAATGACATTTTTCACAAATTACTTATATAAACCCAGTGATCACAGCTGGGACTAGAGTTGCACAAGAAGACACCTAGGGTGCATGATCTGAGGAAGTATTCACTTTTAGTGAGAAACTCAGTAAGTGAATCACCCCCATCAGTGCATTTGCAGGGTGAGAGCAGACAACTTGAATTTTGTACCCTAGTTGCCTCCTTGTCTCACTATAGTGGGTGCCTGGCCAATGACCTGTAAAAAATTCAGATACCTCCTGAGAAACTTGTACAAAACTGTGTAAATCCTTCCATATTTCTAAGTTGATCTTTAAAACATTGTTACTAACATGTCAAGGCATAACTGCTACTTCACTCTGAAATGTGTTCAATGTATTTTAAATTCCATGGTAATATATTTTTAAACATAGGCTATGCTAAAAAACATGTGTTTATAAAAATAAATATGCACATAAGTAACTTCTTAAAGCCCTTGTATCTCTACCCTACTTTACCACCAGTGAACTGTATTTTAAACTGCTTCAAGTTTTGCATATAATCTTTATCTTCTCTAAACTATATATGTAAAGAATTTAAATTCAACATTTTAAAACTTATTGTGCATATAAAATTCAAGTATTAGTTTCCTAGAACTGACTAATCCAAATTATTATTAAGTACACTATGAACTAAAACAAGAAAATATATTGTGTGTGTATCAAATACAGACATAATGTGCAAACTTTTATTGCTTATGTGCCAGTGCTTAACAAGGTGAATGAAACCTATTCCCTCCCAATTATTAATTCCAGGAATCAGAATAAACTCTATTTCTACTTTTATAAATTCATGACTTTGCCCTAAAAAATTTCACTCACATTTTAAGTAGAGAAGACTGGAAAAAGTTTTGTTTCTTATAATGTTACCCAATTTGTCGAGCACCTCCTTCCTGAGTTATTTTCTACAAAAAGTATATATTGATCCAACATAAAGTTATTTTTAATACTGTATAGAATTAACCTAGTTTGTTGACAGTAAAGAAATGGAAACCATCCAACCTGGAAAGTATCTGATACTGAGGCATTAGAAATTAATTTTCTGTATATTGATATCAATATTTCCAAACACTCTGTTCTCATGTAATCTGGCAGATTTTTATAGTTTTATCATAGAATATATGAAGAGAGGTATGCCATCCTTTACAAACTAGGGAAGAGCAATTATGAAAGTGGGAAGGGAAAACTGCAATGAGATTTTCCATCAGAAAGCTCCATTTCAGAAAAGAGCAGACATGGGAGTTAAGGATTTAGAAATTGATTTCCTTAAAACTATGGATGGTGTACTCTAAGGAAATGCTTCGGTATCTCTTGAGGTAGACATATGCCAGTCCGAAGAAATATAACTTAAAAGAATTGGTTTATCTTTTCACCAATCTATTAGCACTGTAAAGGTCTAGTGACTATCTAATTCAATAGTCTATCTCCCTTCCTCCAAGTCATTCTCCCACCTAAGCCCCTCATACCCAGCTGTTTTAGTTTTTCACTGTTTGGTTTTTTCAGTTTTCAACTATTTTACTATGATTCACCAGCAATGGCTTTATTTGTATTTTAACCTGCTTAGATTTAAAGAGACTTCTGAATCTAGGAACAGGTATTCATCGATTTGTAACTCCTTTTCTGTTTTCCAGGATTACAATTACATACTGCTGTTGTTATTTCACCTTTCCTCAGGTAGCAATGTCCACCTGTTTGCCCACTAATATGTGTTATTATCGTATTACTTCAAGCTTATTATTAAATGAGGTATGACTCACATAATATATATTTCATTCATTTAAAGTTAGCAATTCAATGTTGTTAATGTGTCACAAAGTTGTGTAATCTTAATAAAACTTTAAAACATTTTCATTATCCCAAAGCAAAATTCTTTATCCCTCAGCAATCAAATCCCATTCTCCAGTCCCTCGGAATGATTGATCTGCTGTCTCCATGGATTTCCTTATTTGGACATCTCATATACATGGAATCATAAAATACATGGTCTTTTGTAACTGACTTCTTTCATTAGATATGTTTTCAAGATCTGTCGACACATCTCAGTTTATTCCTTTTTAAAACTATCTTTCTACTACAGTTTTAAAAACTTACCATTTCAACTACTCGTAAATGCACAATTCAGTGGCAGCAAGTATATTCACAAAATTATGAAAGTATCACCACTATCTACGCCCAGGTATTTTTCACTATTCAAAAAAGAAACCGTCTTTATCCATTAAACAGTGACTTCCCATTGCCCCAACCCCAGTCCCTGGTAGGATCTATTTTACTTTTTGTCTCAACAGATTTGCCTAGATCTAATATAGTAAAATTCTATAAAATTTGTTCTTGGTATCTGATTTATTTTACTTAGTATCACATTCTCATGGATCAGAATTTCATTCCTTTTTTAGGCTAAATAACATTCCACAAATATATATCCAATCATCAGATAACAGAGATTTGATCTGTTTTCATTATTTGGCTATTAAGAACAATGACACTATGAAGATTCACAAAGTTTTAAGCAGTCATATATTTTCATTTCTCTTGAATAAATACCCAGGAGCAGAACTGCAGGGTCACATAGCAACTGTTTAATTTATTGAAGAATTACCAAACTGTTTCCAAATTAGTTGCACACCAACAATATATGACTATAATATCTAAAGGTTCTCACCAATAGCTCATGGCTATGTGGTTATGAGTGGCATATCATTGTGGTTAAACTAGTAATCTAAGTTATTCTGAAGTTCTTATCTGTTAAATCCAATATTGTGATCACCTAAGAACTTACTCTAAAATAAATTTTCTCTTATTTGATCATGACTTTCTCTGCTTTTAGAAGACAAGTGATGTTGTAGTAGATAATGCACTCTATAATCACAGACTCACCTCTTCCATTAAGAATGGGTTCTACCTTTGCTCTGCTACAGATGAGGCGGCCCACTTTAATGCAATCAGGGTCCCAGCTTGTACAAGACTGAGGTGCAGTTTTGATTAGAATCAGTCTACTCGGGGACATCTAGTGAATGTCTCTCCTGAGAATGTCTCTGGGTGCCTCATAGATTTTGTCATTCCAGTCTACTATAAGCTCTACTATCTCCTACCAGTATTGCTTAGCTGAAACCAAACCGAGATTCTCAGCTGCTCCTTCTGAAGGAAAACACAGCTAGAAATCCTCAGTAAAGAGAAATCTCAATCAATCCCCACTTTCAGGAATCAAGATGGCACAGACATTTCACACACATATAATGACAATGGTACAATATTACTCTGGAGCACTATTATAATATCATACTCTCAGAAAACTACTTAATGCAGCAATAGGTTCAATTAAATAAACTATGGAATGTCTATCAGATGGCATGTCACACTCCTATTAAGAGTAAGGTGATTAAAAAAAAATCCACAGCTAACGCTAAATAGTGAAAGACTGAGTATTCTCCCTAAAATCAGGAAGGAGATAGCACTGTCCTCTGCAGTCCACCAGAGAAATTCTAGTTGGAGCAGTCAAGGGAGAAAGATATTAAGAGGCATCCAAATCAAAAGAAAGAAGTAAAAACATCTCTACTGAGCAGAGTCATTATCTTGTAGTTACAAAAAGGGTTACTAGAATGAAATCAGCAAAGTTGCCAGTACATAATGGACACACAAAGATCAGCCGTGTTTTTACATGACAATGAGTAATTCAAAAGGAAACTAGGAAAGCGATTCCATTTAAAGTAGCATTAGAAAGAAAAAAAAATAAAAAGGAGTAAATTTAGCCAAGGGTATGGGAGCTTGAACAAAGTGAAAGGATTATCCACCCAAAGTTGCAGCCTAGCGTGGAGTGTCAGGGTCTGGAGCACTAGGTATCTAACCCTGAAGAGGCAAGGATGTGCTGACACAGAGAAGAGGCCAGGTATGTAATATCAAATAGGGAAGAAGGGTGTTCATGCAGGGGGATGGCACAATGGGAGGGGTTAAGGTTCCAGGAGGATAAGGAAGAAACTCATGTAGGGGTGGCCCAGCTTGGAAAGTTATAGTCTCAGTGAGATAAGAAAAGAATCCAAAAGGAAATCAGGCCTGTTTATTCAATGAGCTTGCCTGGGACAAGTGCCACTCAATATAATGACCATACCAAGTATCACATCATGCCCACCTAATATCTTCACCCACTAAAAGGACCTAGGGCTTTATGAGAAAATGGCTGATTCAGAGGCAAGTAAAGAAGAGAAGAAAATGAATCTGGAAATACTCATATGGCAAAAAAATAAATAAAATAGTTTCCAATCAAGTGGGTCTAAAAACAAGCTCCCAATAATGAAATCTAGAATAATTTGAAAGTCAAAATAAAGAATGATAGAAAACTGTAACCTAATGGTTAAACTAGGAAACCACAAGTCCATACAGATATGATAAATGTGTTTCTACAGAAAATCTGATGAGCAGTTGGATTTTAGAGAAATGAACAAATTACTAGAAAAGCACTTCTTACCACACTAATACTTGATTAAACAGTCTGAATAGCCTTATATTTATTAGAGAAACTGAACTTGTGATCAAAATTTGCACCTAGAGAACACTCCATGTTTAGATGGTTTTATTTATAAATTCTTTAAGGAAGAAGTAATAGCAGTTTTACAAATTCTTTCAGAACATACAAAAGGAGGGAATATACCCAATCCTTTTTATCAGGTCAGTATAATTCTGATACCAGAAAACAAAAATGAAAACTGT
>PVHY01004542.1:70642-93133 GCA_004024945.1 Uropsilus gracilis
AAGAAGGAAGAACAGCAACTCAGTATTTCAACATAGAAAAGGCATTTAATAAAAGTCAATACCAATTAAGTACCAAAACTTTCATCAAATTTGAAGTAATGCATAGTCGAATTAACAGCATCTATAAAAAACCCTCTTGTAACGATGCACGTGATAAAATAGCAAAGGTTTTCACCTTGAGCATGACGAAAAGGGTAAGGATCCATATTGGCACTACTTCTGTTGAATACTGTGTGTTACAACCTTAGTCAGTACACCCAGGTAAGTAAAAGAAATAAGTGGTACAAAAATCAGAAGGATGGTGTAGAGCTGTTTCCAGCCACATATTACATAAATGCTTATGCAAGAAATATGAAATATATAAGACAACTCCTAGAACTGAAACTATAAAAAGAGGATATAAAGTTAAAATACAAAATCAACTATTTCATATACTAGCAAAAGATTAGAATATCAAAGGTATGCATGGGGAAAAAAGAACAAAACTAACTAACTTCAAAATTTATCACAGAAATACACTAAATGGGACTAAATAGTAATCACCTAATGATATGCAAATAAATCAACATAATAGAAGAGTAAGTCCAAAATCAAAATGCACCTACATTTTTTTTGAGACTAGGTCTCGCTATTTTTTTTTTCTTTTTTGAGACTAGGTCTTGCTATTTTTGCCTGTGGAACCGCAGGCTCACATTGCCCAGGGTACCACAGACTCAAGCAATCCCCAGCTTCAGCTTCCCAGGTAGCTGGGATTACAAGCACGCACCATCATGCCCAGCTATTTTTTTGGAACTAGGTCTCGCTACTGGCCCCAGGCGGGACTCAAAACCGCGATTCCTAGGCCTGGCCGCTTCCGCTTCATAGGCTGAAGCTTACAAGCACGAGCCACTGTGCCCAGCGTAGGTCTCACTATTTTTGCCCGTGGAACTGCAGGCTCACTTTGCCTGGGGTACCACGGACTTAAACAATCCCCAGCCTCAGCTTCCCAGGTAGCTGGGATTACAGGCGCGCGCCACCATGCCCAGCTATATTTTTTGGGGGACTATGTCTCACTATGTGCCCCTGGTGGGACTCGAACCACGATCCCTGGCCCCGGCCGTGGCTTCCTAGGCTACCACCTACAGGCATGCGCCACCATGCCCAGCCACTGCACCAACATTTTAAAGTCACTAGATTTCTGACCAGCATAGTATGCATAAAATACAAAGTGTTTCCAATAAATGGTTCTGAAACCATTTGCTGTTCACCTGGGGGGAAAATGAAATTTTATACACAAATAGTAAAATGGATCTGAGACCTAAGCATCAAGCTAAATTACTAAGTTTCTGAAGAAAACAAAAGATTATCTTCATATCATTGGCAAAGAGGTAGATGGAGGATTTTTAGACAAAGAAAGCAAAAAGCAGAAAAGAACAGCAAATAACCTACATAGATCAATATATGAATAGATAAAAACAACTCCTAGTTTATAAAAATACCATCTCATCTCCTCAAGAAAAGGTAAAAAATTTGAACAGATACTTCATAAAGGAAAACCTAATACCAAAAAATAAATAGCCCTCGACATCAATAGTATAGTCATGAGTGAAATGGGAATTAAAACAATAATGAGGTACCAGTACATAATTTAGAATCACTGAAATTATAATAACCGGGCAACACTCAGTGTTGATGAGAATGGGGGTCAGTTAAGTCTTACCCTGTCAGTGAAATAGTACAACCACTTTTGAAAACAAACCACTTGGCTATGTAAAATATGAATCTCAAAAACCCTATTGTCAACTGAAAGAATCTTTGTACAAATAACTATATATATAGTATGATTCCATTCATATGAAGTCTTAGATAAGGAAAAGTAATTTATTTTTTTAATAACTGGAATCAGAGATGCCGCTGGAAGAAAGTATGGGTGAGACTGTTTGGAAATGGGCATGAGGTAACTCAAGAAAGATGAAGATATTGTACATCTTAATAGAGTTAAAGATATCTGTCAAATCTCACAACATTGTACATTTAAGATTTACATTTAACACTGTACATTAACCATTTATGCAAATGGTTGTATATAATTATTTTTTTCTCAAAACCTAAGCAAACACCAAATTCATTAGAGACTGCATGCTTAAGTATTTAGGGACTAAAGATTACAGATAGAAAAAAAAAAAAAAAAAGCCCTCCTAACTACATCATGTAACCCAGGTATCTTTCACTTATACAGCTCAAAAACAACAGAAATGATTAAAACAAAATTCAAAAGTTTGAACAATTATTGTTCCTTATTAAGAATCGCTACTTTTCAAAGACTTTAGCACTATGAATAAAATTGATCTGAAATAGCAATTCTTGGTTAAAAAACACATCAAAAAGTACTTCCATTTAACCTTTAGTACAATTTAATGCTACTCTGAGGATCTGAGTGATTAGCTCAGATCTAAATTAAATCCTGATTCAGATTTTCTGAAGCAGTACCTGGCACAAGTAAATTCATCTTACCAATAAGAAATGATTTTTTTAAATGGTAACATAAAAGTCTATATTCAAATTTATTCCCTTTTATTAGCATCATGGTGGTATCTCAGTCAGCCTATGCTTGTATAGGTAGTAAAATAACTTTAGTAGCTATTAAGGAAGGAAAAATCAAAGCAAAATTGTAAAAGATTAGAACTTTTTTTCTCTCTTATTTTAAAGTCACAGGTATATTCGGAGCAAGAAAAAGAAAAAGTAAGGCACCTGCACAGTCACAGGTGGGCAGGAACGCTGCCAAGACCAAAAACTTTTGTTGCTTGAAAAACGTAAGGTCAACGAATTTTGGGCACTGAAAGCAACATGTGAATATACAATTTATAACTGAGAGATTTTAAATAATATAAGGAACCAAAAATCATAGAAGTAAACAAAACAAAACAACTAATAGAACTAGGGTAAGGGGCATCTTGCATACCTAGTAACATATATATATACATACCAGAAATTGAAGAACTTTAAACATATTTTTAAAACTTACCCTTTTTGCTTCAAAGGTAATTCAAGTTTAAATATGGTAGCATCATTAACAACTGCCTTATATGCCTGCAAAGAATTTCAAATGAAATATGAACATTATTTCTATAATTAAAATACACAGCTAAATTATTAGAAATCCAAAAGCACATTAAAACAATGAATTAGTTTTAATTTTTAATGGTGTTATTGGGCCTGGTAGAATTTTTTCAAGTCAGTGAGTTTAGCATGTCCCTTGCCATGTCATGATTATAATCATCAAGAGGGGTAGGTCTGACTGCTGTCTTACAACTACATTACTTCCTTCTGTCCACACATTCTTCCAGACAACACTCTTACACTGCAGCCCTTTCTCTTCAAACTTCCAGCATTTCCTCCTCCATGTACACACTCTTAACTGATTTGGCTAACTATTTCGTAGGTAAAACTGCAGTTGGAATTCTCTTATTTCTCCTGCATAATTAACTTTTCCCTTCTTCATTGTTTCTGTAGCTGTATATGCAAACACATTCTTATTTTTGTAGCTTAAGAATTCTTGGTTGTATCCACTTTCAGCTACTGCCCCAAAATTTCTAGCTCTCCCATTAAGATAATTCCTGGAAGAAAGAGCTAACACACTGTTCTCCAATTTCTTTACTGCCATTCTTACAGGAAACCACTGTAACCAGGCTTTCGTACCATTAATCCACCTAATCCTTCTTGTCAAAGTCACTCACAAACTCCACATAGCTGGAGTCAAAGGTTAATCCCCATCTTATCTGTTCTATCAGCAGTATTTTAAAACAGCAGACCATGCCTAACCCTGAAAGTGCTTTTCCTATCTGTCTTGCATACCACTCTCCTGTCAGACCACTTATCCTCTCTCCTCCTGAGAGTTGGTTCCTGACCTTTCAGACAACTAAATTTAGAAAGTCCCAGGTCAGAGCTTGGGTCTCTTCTTTTCTATCTTTACTCATTACGGTGGTGATCCCGGTTAGTCCCAGTGCTTTAAACACCTATATAGACTGAAGCTCCCAAATTATTTTTACAAATATATTCCAAGTCTTAAACTCTGGGTATGACACTACCATATGGATATTTAATAACTGGTCCAGAAGTGAGCTCATAATCGCTCTGTAACCACCTCCCCAAAATCTGCTTTCACAAAAAAAGTCTTCCACATCTCACCACAGATAGTATTCTAAATGACCATAACAAAAACCTGAGTGTCACATCCTTAACAAACCCCCTTATATTATATCCTACATTGATTCATCACCAAACTCTATATAGCCTATTGTAATCAGAATAACATAATCAGAATCCAACCACTTTTTTTTTTTAACCATAGCAGTTCTGGGTCAAGATTCTATCATTACTTAATTGAATTATTTAAACAGGTTCTTAACTGATATTCTTGCTTCTTCTCTTGCCCCCCTTCAGTCTATTCTTTTTGCAGCAGCCAGGTGGTCCTGTTAAAATGTAAGTCAGGTCCTGTCATTTAGTTCAAACTCTTTCAATGACTTTCTATCCTACTGAGAGTGAAAACAAAACCCCCTACCATGGCTCAGATCTTACATGATCTGCGCCTCCTGTTGTCTCTTTGACTTCATTTCCTACTATTCTCCTCTCAGTCAACCTTCTGTGGTCACCATGATCTCTTCTTTCCAGATCCTGGAATATATCAAGTATATTTCTGCCTTAAAGCCTTTATATCCACTCTCCCCTCTGGCTAAAACAATTTCCCCTTAGACAATCACATAACTTAGTCCTTCAGCACCTTCAATTTTAATTCAAATGTCACCTCAACTGAAACTTCAGCAGACCACTCAGTATGTTTCAAATGACCTCAGTACCTCCATGCCACCCCTTGAGCCCTTTCCCTCAACCTTCCCCTTTTCTTTTCATGTGCTTTAAGACAGACAGACAGACAGACAGACAGAGTGTAGGGGGTAAATCTATCGTTGATAATCTTTTTAGAGTCAAAAGGGAAAAAAATCTAACCTGGTAATAGTGGAATAGGGTAAACAGCTAATGGCAATTTCTAGAGATAAATGAACGATACAACACTAAGAGTAATAAGAGTAATACTAAATTGCATTATCATTATCCCAAACAGCAAGGATGGAAAAGGAAGTATGGGAAGCAAGAATAAATTTAACACAGCTCTCACAGGAACCCTGTGAGATAATACAGTAAAGAGGAATCAACTCTAGAACAGGATGGAGGTGGGGTGGAGGTAGGGCAGCGCATCAAGGAAGTTCCAGGAGAGGTGGAATTCAACTTGTGTCTTAAAAGGAAGGATAAACAGGAATAATCAAATATTCAAAGACATTCTTGGGAAAATGAGGAGAGCAACTTTCTAGCTAAACCATAGTTTACAACCTTAACCAGTGTTTATAAAAAAAATAAGTACAGTTGCTCTACACTAGTGGGAGAAAAAGTAGTTTTAAGTTTGTGATTTAGTAGCATAATGAAGCAAATTTCCTATTAACTTAAATGATGACATACTGTTAATACACAGGAATATATACCTTATCTCTTGCAGTGAGAAATCGTGGGTCATCTTGAAAAGCTTCTTTGACAAGTTTACTAAATCTATTAAACAGTGTAAGTAACTGCTCAACATATTTCTCAGAGTCCTGGAAACAAAATTATTTGTATTAATTTACCTTTTAAAAATAAAATAATACAAAAATTAGAGTATATTTATGTTCATTAACCACTGCTTTAAAATTTTGGAAATTGTCTTTTTTTTCCTTTAAAATCTAAAGGTATTCCAGTATTATTGATTTGTCATCAATTACCACTTGAAATATTCAGCTCTGGAGTTTGAAAAAAGCCCTTCACTGCCATTGAGCAAAACTTACAGTAGTAATAGTCTCAGCAGCTGCTACCATATCTGCCAGGCCAGCACTAATGATATGCTCCTCCAAGTCTTTCAACATTGGCTCTATCCCATTAGGAACCTTGTCCATCAATGAAAACATTAAATGTAATTCTGAAAGGATAAAACATACACATGAAATGATGTCATTCATTAGAAAAAATCTTTTCTTTGATTTATCATGGGTACAAGCATGTCTGTGATAACAGTTTGGGGGAAATAGTCACTGGGGGTTGTTAATATTAATAGTATTCTGTGGTTACAATTAGTTTAAGAGTTGTTATGGCAACTACAGATTGTCAGACTGAATTACTTTAACTTTTCTGATTAAAATTATTCCTAAAAGAATTATAATTAAAAGTGATCACATACTGCAAAACCCTACCCTTAAAACGTCTGTCATTTAACTTCCAATATAATGAAATGTTTTTATTCTAGGAAGTACAAACATTTGTACAGAATAGTACACTTTATAAAGTAGCTATAGTAGCAAATACACAGACATGCCAAGGAATAAAAAGAATACCATACTGTTCAGAGTAATTATTATATAAGTAAATTAGAGATAAAATAAAACTTGATTCATAAAGAATTTTTCACTTTACAGAAGCCCTTTCTTATGTTACATATACTATTTAAATGACCTTTATCAAAATCTTAACATACAGAACAGGTTAACATTAAATAAATCCTTTGGAAAGGAGTATAAGATCTGACATAACTGTACTTAGCTTTGGAAACAGAAATTCAAACATTTCATTTATACCACTAAGTGGTGTGCTTTTTGCTACATAAAACTACATCTAAAGAACATATGAGCTTAAGTGAGCTAAAAAATATACTTTAAATGCGACTAAAAATTAAACAGAACTTTTAAAGAACATTATGAAAGCTGCAAAGTATTATGTCAAAATGTTCAATGTGGTTATGTCTGAATAGCAAGGATATAGGTAGTTTTCACTATCTTCTTTTTGGTTGTAATGTACTTGGTATCTTACCAAATTTACCTTTCTTTCTTGGTGTTTTTTTATTTTTTATTTTTTTGAGACTAGGTCTCGCTATTTTTCCCTGGGGAACTGCAATTTCACATTGTCTGTGGTACCATGGACTCAAGCAATCCCCAGCATCAGCTTCCCAGGTAACTGGGATTACAGGTGTGCGCCACCACGCTTAGCTATTTTTTTGGGGACTAGGTCTCGCTATGTTGTCATGGGCAGATCTCGATCTGCGATCCCCAGTCCCAGCCACAACTCCGTAAGTTGTTGCTTACAGGCACGTGCCACCATGTAGGGCCAAATTTACCTAACCTTTCTTAAGAAAACCTTCAAGTGATTAAAAAAAAAAACCTTCAAAAATTTTCAATTATGAAATATTTCTGGGATGAAAACTTAACAATGGGGGAGAACTGTTAACACTGTGAAACAGAGTCCTGTCCTATATCATATGTTTATAATTTAAATTAGCCTTTAAAGGAAGAGTCCTACAACTAATAAACTGATTTCTCACACACGTACACATATGCACACACTCAATAATATTGTACCTAAAAGGTGAAAATGTTTACAACACAAGCTTATAAACATAACATTTAAGTGAGATAAATATTAAATCATTTAAATACAGTTTACAGTAACAAATACACCTATATGTATTACAGAATAATCTAACAGCAGTTTATTAAACAATCTACTTCAAAAATACCTTCTGAAAAGACTATGAGAACTTGGTGTGATGTTTTACCTACTTTCAGTTTCATTTCGTTTGATCATGCCTTGGCACTCTGCTAAGATAGTCTCTTTAAAGGACGTCACCAGGGCATTTACACAGCATTCCATGAGCTGAAATACACCAAAAATTGGTCAAGGTATCCAAAAGCACAAATAAACACAAATTTATTCTGCCATATTTGTTTTATCGCTACATCAAACTAGTGTTCAACCACAGCAAAAAATTAAGTGTAATGAAACTAGATTTTACTTACCTTTACTACATAATTGTTGAAAATGGATACTCTAAACTAGTTTATCAAAGTTTATTTCCACCTAAAGAAAATGCTACAGGACTTAGGTTCTCTTCAGAAATCTTAACAAAAGTCCCCAAGGAGGGAGTAAAATGAAAAAAAAAAAAAAAACATAACCTTTTATTATCTAGAAAAAAGTTGTGTTATAATTAGACTCAAATTCTAATGGTATCAATGCATCCACTCACCCAATATCACCAAAAAAGTGATTAGAAAACTAACCAGAAAAAGACATAATCCCTACTTTGGAGGAGATCACAGTCTAAAAGGAGGAGGAAAGAAGACAAAGATAAGTGGATAAGTACAAGTTAAGTAATAATGCACATATGCCTAACATGCAAAAAGCAGCAAAGGAAGTACTTCTGTTTGGTAGTTAAAAATGTCACACCTACAAGATGCTATCTAAACTAGATCTTGAAAAAAGTAAGTATATATCTTAAAGTGGAATGAGTAGTCTATGAATAAGAGATAGAAATAGTGAGAGTGAAAGCTAGAAAGGCAGACTAGAGTCAGGAAGTACCAAAGGTTTTAAGCAGAGGGTAAATGCAAGGAGTTTCTACTGCCCAACCCCCCAACTTTTACAAATGTGTAAAGGATTAGTACAATAACAGTAGGATAGCTAGTATGAAGTAGTGGTAGGGAGAAGATGAAACAGGCTGCTGAAATATTCCATGTAAGATGATCAGGTGTCAAGTTCCAGGGGGGCCCTCAGAAAAATGCCTAAAGGAGGAAGGAAACATCCACTCTCCATTCCTGCTCTCTAGTGCATTATCATAATTTACGCTTCCTGCAATCTCAAATAGATTGGAAGTACTAAAACCAGGTGGACTAAAGATGACATACCTTCTGGAAAAAAATATATCTGTATCAAGGAAGTGAATTATATGTGTCTTAAAAGATATTTTGTTTAAAAGTCCTCTTGGATTTGATATAATGTTGATTACTATTGGAGTTGAGTTTAGGTGATGGGGATTCATCATACTATTCCACTTTTCAAAATTAAAAAAAAATGTCCATAATAAAAGTTTTTTCAGGTCTCTCTCAGAATTATACTAATAACTTAAATTCGTGTACATTAAGTTCTGTCATAAGAAAAACAATACACATACAAAGTGGCTGAGTGGTCTGGCTTGCTAAAAGGTAGGACTTCATTCTACACCAACTCTGGGAACAGATGCAACAACTCCCACAATCAGCAGCAAAACTAGGCTAGAAAAGGTAATGCTAACTATTTATAAATAACAGAGAAGAGAGAGTGCCACAGAAATAAGCTCCAAGTTCCTTTCCGTTTTCTAATTCAATGAAAATTTACACTTGAACATAATCCTGCTCAGTAGTCACATTTTGCAGATTTCAAAAATGCAGAGCGGTGTGTTTCAACTGTTTATTTTGAAATAAGTTTTAATGGTTGTGATAAGCATAAATAAATCAGAACAAGTAATATCAGTGTATACATGGCACATAATAATGAACATTATTTCATAAAACTTTTTAGATATATGCAAATAAGCATAGTATAATACGAAGTCACACATGTGCTTCTTATTGTGGGATTCAATGAGAATATGAGAGGCTAAATGGAGAAGAAAATTGAATTAAACAGAATTTGGTATCAGCTTAGATAAAAGGAAACAAAACACAGTTGAAGTAACTTCCAGCTTGAGAGGTTACATTTTATAATACCTTATATGACCTTTCCAAGCATTTTCTGAACCCCAAACATTGTACTAAATGCTTTCCATACATTACCTAATTTAACCCCTGTTGACAACCTTAGGAAGGAAAAATGTAGCATAAGGAAACAAGTTTGGTGAAGATAAATAATTTGGCAATGTTGCACAATTAGATGATGAGGTGTTGAGCTGTACTGGGAAGTTGGTGTGTGATTCCACACCCCACAACTTATTAACAGTAACTTATGTTACTATATTATTCTTAGTAATGGAGATATTCTCAAAACTGAGCAAAGTGCTATAAGGAACAGAGAAAAATGAAACATGATTTATACCCTAATTTTACAACCCAATTAGGACATGTAACTAATCATACATGCACACATTTCATATACACAGAACTACATTAAAAGTTGTTCAACCCTACTAAGAAGTAGTCAAAATAAATGCATCATTCTACACTATAAACTGCAATGGACAGAGGCTGTTCTGTTTATGGCTATGTATTCACATTCTCACAAACAGGTGTTGGATAAATAACCCAACAAGCAGTTCATGATCTACTACTAAAGCAAATGGCAGACCCAACAGAGTGGAAATTCAAGTAACAAGAAATGGAAGAACACACATGGTCCATAATAGAATCTTTAAAGGTGCTGAATTTCATGAATAATTTTTAAATGCACATAACAATTCTTAGAAATTCGTGATACTGGATGACTGGCAAAACCCACATTAGCAAAGGCAAACAGGTACATGGTTGATGGGAGTAAGAGTCACTACAACATTTCTGAAGAGTATTAGGTATATGCAGAACTTACAAAGGATGCATACCCTTTGCTTCAGCAATATTTCTTTTCATAGTACATATATTTGATGAAACACATATAGGCATTACAACGGTGTAATAAATAAGTGTTCAGAGGAAAAATGCACAATGTCATAAATTTCTTTAAATGGTTAGAGAGAGAAAGAGAGAAAAGAAAAAGGGGACCAACCAAGACAAAATGATAATTATTGCAGAATCTGAGATACAGATCTAGGAGTTGAGATTCATTATATAGTTTTCTCTATTTCTGCAAAACTTATCACAAAGCTTTTTTTTAAGTGAAAGACTATATATGGTATAGGATTCTGTATACTGAGAAATCCTTTAGAAAATGATTGTACTTAGTAAAAAGAAAAGGAGGTTGCTTGATAGTTTTCTCCTTATTTCAAGATCCTTGACAGCAGAGACCGTGTTATTCCTCTTTTTTATTCTTTCCCATGATTTATTAAAGTACTATGTACACAGTCTGCCTAAATATACACCTGTTACTTCAAAAGTACATCTATGGAAAGGACAGTGATAAACCATCTCTCTCACCTTGTAGTCCCTTTCTGTCTCCATGAAGAAAATACTTTTTGCATATGCCACCAACTCCTGTATTTTGCCTGAGATGAGCACAACTTCTAATCCATAGCAATCTCTCCCCAGAGGTCTGCAAGGTGAAACACTTTAACTATCAATATGCTTGATGCTTTACCTTCCTCTACAGCAATATTATATAAACTTTTCAAAGATGATGGCTGCCATAAAGCACAGCAGGCACCTGATATTTGTTGACTGAACAACACAGGGCTGTGAAGATGAAGGTGGGACAGGTAGGCTAAGTGATAATGAAGGCTTCAATGGGACTCAATTTTCACAATTCTACTTTACTGGTTTTAGAAAAACACAAGAACAGTTCTGATTTTCATGAGTTAGGTTACTCAGTGTAAGTAATAATTTGCTTTGCCTCAGCTATAAAATAGGAGTTGAACGAAAAGTCACACCAGGTTTCTCCACCTTCAGACTTGACTATCATTTTTAGGTCTTTAATTATATAAAGATATTTGTAATGGAATTAATCTATTATTCTATGAATGGTAGGCTATTCTTAAAACCAACTTCTCTTGCTCCTTTCTTCTAGTTTGACCACATGTTTCTTCTAATGTGGTGCTTGTTTCACTTCTAAACTAGTTATACAAGTTATAGACTGACTCATTCTGACTTTCTGGCTACCACCCACCCTTACATATGCTAAAACACTGTCAGATGACAAGTACTTTATTCAGTTCTTTTTTCAATCAGTATTTTACAAAAGCATTAAAAGTTTCTATTTGTCTCAGTATCAATAAGTAACTTTCTCCAAACCAGAGCCTCATTAACATTATTAACTACCATGGCCAGATTCAGTGCCTAAATATTTTCTACACAATAAATAGTTCATTTAACACTGACAATACAGGTGGGTGTTACTCCTTTTACAACTAGAAAAACAAGGATTACAAAGGCTGAATAATTTATCAAAGAGCAGACATCTAGTAAAATAGCAATGGAATTAAAATCCTCATGAATTCAAAATATATGCTGCCCCTAACCACTACACTGCCTCCTGGTCATTGGGAAGAGATTGAGAAAATGCCACCATGGATTTACTCTATTCATCAATCATGTAAACAATTTATTTTACTCTAGTGGCAGGCACTCTGGAGATAGAGACAAGGTCTATCTTACCATCTCAAGCTATAGAACAAGACCTGTATTTTAGGTTGACAGTAAATTTTAATTGCCTGTCCACAGGGAACAGCAAAGTAGAGAGCATTATCATCTCTAATCTATAGTCATAAACAAATTTTAAATCATCTTGACATTAATTTTTTTCATGTTTTTCTTATTGTCATGTCACTTTTTGCTGTGAATAATGCATGTTTGGCTGAAGCTTCTCATGCTTTACTAGAATACTACTGTTCATCTGCTAGAGGGTCACCCAATGAAAACAGAGCTTATAAAAATTATGAGTAACTGAACCTGAAAAGGGTCAAGGTATTATCCTTTAAGTAAGAATAGAAGAACAGGTCTATCAAACGCCTACATCTAAGGTAACACTTAGCTTCTGAGAACTAATGAACTAACTTTGCAGGTTTGTCACTGAATTACAAATGGATCAAGTTGCCATGGTTGTCCTTGGGAGAAGTCAGTTACTATTACAGAACAGCTACCACAAACACACACACATTGGCACTCAAGCATGAGCATACCCTGTGCAAAGACAACTAAACACCAAGTATTTGATCCAAATTTGGTCCCTCGATCACAGCAGGGAAGGCTCCCAACACAGCACACCACGCCTGGTGATCTGGGAGAAGGTGAGCATAGAACCAGTCAGCCCCTCCTCCCCCCATTAGCGACCCTAGCCCTAGTAACTACAGGAAAGGTCCCCAACACAGCGCATTGAGCCACTGGACCACCCCCCCCCCCCAAACTGGCTAGTGGCACCTTCCAGTTGGGACTGAGCTCCAGCCCTGAAACACCAACATCTTAGAGTTGGAAATCTTCACATACTGCTAGCAGAGCTCCAGACAAGCGCACCTGAGGGAGATGTTCCAGGGACCTCCACCTCTATTCCTACTCACCAACTACTTCAGCCCATGAACTTGTAAATACTTATATGATCCAGCAATACCACCAAGAAATAGTGCCCACTGGCATCAGTGGCACTAGCATACCAAGAGCAGAGCAAATTTGAAAGCAAAGTATGAGAAGGAAAATCACAAAAGATCAAACCAAATTTGAGCCCTCGATCCAAGCTGGAACTAGAGCTGGACTAATCTAAATAGGTAGGTATTTCCTCTCTCAAGTCACAAACTTTAAGCAGCTTGCAGCTGTAAAGGTCCCATTTCAACAACAACAACAAAAAGTCTGTCAGCTATAGAACACAATAGAACAGGTCAACAAAAAAATACAAACCTAGAAAGTTCTGCTGAAGTTCCAGACTTGTATTTCCTTCAGTTTCATTTTACCCTAGTGCTTCCCTATGAACTTCACACATTTGCCATTTTTGTCTAAGATGGTGCATGTCCCTTGAACCAAGAGTGCTGACTAACTGCACGTGCAATACATATTCAAAATTACTTATCAGGCTGGGCATGGTCGTGCATGCCTGTAAGCGACAGCCTAGGAAGCCACAGCCAGGGATCGAGGTTTGAGTCCCACAGGGGGCATGTAGAGATACCTAGTTCCAAAACAGGTCTTGCTATTTTTGCCCGTGGAACCGCAGGCTCACATTGCCCAGGGTACCACACTCAAGCAATCCCCAGCCTCAGCTTCCCAAGTAGCTGGGATTGCAGGCGCACACCACCACACCCAGCTATTTTTTGGGACTAGGTTGAAGCTAACTGGCCCGCGCCACCATGCCTGGCTTTGAATTGCATTTTCCCCCAAACCTTTTTCTATGGTCTTTTGTCCCCTTTGGTCTCTCAGTTTTAAAAAGTTCTTTATATGGTGTGGTGGCAGATGTTTGTGGTATCTGTGATAAACACGATTGCCCTAAATTGTCAGTTGTCTCGACTTTTTTTTTTTGAGACTAGGTTTCGCTATTTTTGCCCATGGAACAGCCGGTTATTGTTGCCCGGGGTACCACAGACTCAAGCAATCCCCAGCCTCAGCTTCCCAGATAGCTAGGATGACAGGCATGCGCCACCACGCTCAGTTATTTTTTTGGAACTAGGTCTCACTACGGGCCCCAGGCGGGACTCGAACCACAATCCCTAGCCCCGGCCACTTCATAGGCTGAAGCTTACAGGCACGAGCTACTGTGCCTGGCCTTGTCTCGACTTTATTTACTAGAAATTCACCCTTAAAGTACACTTCAGAGTAATTCTGCAGGTATAGGTCTTCTCTTTGAACAAAGTTTCAGTGGAATCTGTCTTTTTAAGTTTTTAAACACTTTGCAACTCCCATGTTGTGAGGAGGCAGGAATCATCTTCAAAAGGATGAAGGCACCAAAATGCAGACAAGACCACCATGAGGCACTGTGAGGCTGCTGGCTGCCCTAGCTCTGTGGTTTTATTTTTAATGCAGTCGAGTTTATTAACTGTTCTTTTATTGACCCAAAATTCTAAATTCTATTACAAAGTCCTCCCTGCACTAAAGTTAAAGAGGAACTCAATACTTTTGGCTTCATTTTTAACTTTAATATTTAGTTCCCTGATTCATCTAGTAGTCTTCTCAATGATGTAACACACAAATATAATTATCTTTTTCCAAATGGCTACCAAGTTGTCCCATCACCATTTTTCAGACGTCCAACTATACCATCAATGATTTATGATTCAGTTTTTTTCATACATAATTCTGAACTGCCAATTTTATTCTACTGGTCCACTATTCAAGTGTCAATATTACAATGTTTTGATGGGTTTGTATGTTTTAATATCTGATCGAACTACTCTTTAGTTTTTCTTTCAGGATTTTCTTGGCTATTCATAAGTTTAATTTTCCATACAAATTTTAGTATCAACATTCTAACTTTGTCAGGTGTGGTGGCACATGCCTGTAATCCCAGCTACCTGGGAGGCTGAGCCTAGGAATCAATTGAGCATGTGGGTTCGAGACAATCCCAGGCAATATAGTGAGACCTAGTCTCTTTAAAAAAAATTCTTCTATATACTACTTCTATATAATTCTTATATATACTTCTATAAAGTATGACTTTATAAATACTTGGTATTTTTATTGTAATGCAGTGAATTTACAAATTAACTTTTTTCTTTTATACATAAATTTCACATCTTTGTAATCCCAGGGATTCACCCCCTCCACCCTCCCCATCATTCCCCGCCTGCCCCAAGTGTGTGCTTCAGTTTGGTGGTTAGCTTGTTTTGACTTTTCCTCATGGCTTTTGCTTTTTCCCTATATCCCATATATTACTGAACCATTTGGTTTCTTTTTCTTTTTGACTTGTTTCTGCTAATATGATTTCTTCTAAGTACATCCATGTTATCATAAAATCATCCAATTTGTCATTTTTAATTGATGAGTCATATTCCATTGTGTATATATACCACATTTTTTTCATCCAGTCATCTGTTCTGGGGCATTTTGGTTGCTTCCAAGTTCTTACAATTATAAACAGTGCTGCAGTAAACATCCGAGCACAGGTGTCCCTTTGTACCCACACTGAGGTCTTCTTTGGGGTAGATTCCCAAGAGAGCCATTGCTGGGTCAAATGGTAGTTCCATTTTCATTAGTTTGAGGGTCCTCCACACAGCTTTCCATAGAGGTTGGACCAGTTTACATTCCCATCAGTAATGTAAGAGCGTTCCTTTCTCTCCACATCCTCACCAGCACTTGTTGTGGCCCGTTCTTTGGATGTGGGCCAAAGAATTCTTACTGTGGTTTTGATTTGCATTTCCCTTATTGCTAGTGACAATGAGCAATTTTTCATGTGCCTGTTGGCCATTTGTATTTCCTCTTTGGAGAAGTGTCTTTTTAGTTCTTCTCCCCATTTTTTGATTAGGCTTCTTGTTTTGTTTTTGTTTAGTTGTGTGAGTTCCTTGTGGATCTTCGTTATTAACCCTTATCACACTTGTGGAGGGCAAAAATTTTTTCCCATTCGGTTGGGCTTTTTTGTTTTTTCTGTTGTCTCTTTTGATGTACAGAAGCTTTTTAGTTTGATGTAGTCCCATCTGTTTGTTTTACTTCATTTTTTTGCCATCTGTAGATGTGTCCAGAAAGGAATTTCTGAACTGTAATTTATGGAGGGTTTTGCCCAAGTTTTCCTCTATGTATGTTATGGTTTCAAGTCTGACATCTAAGTGTTTTATCCATTTTGAGCTGATTTTTGTGCATGGTGTGAGGGAGTTGTCTAGGTTCATTTTTTTTGCCTATCTTAAAAAATAAGGAACACTTCATGAATTTGCATGTCATCCTTGCACAGCAGCCATGCTAATCTTCTCTTTATCATTCCAATTTTAGTATATGTGCTGCTGAAGTGAGCACAAATTTATAAATTAACTTAGGGAAGATCTGACATCTATGCAATTCTGAGTCACAGAATTTAAGAACAGGGGATATTTTTCCATTTTTTAAAGTTTACTTTTGTATCTTTTGAACGTTAAAATTTGTCCCCTTATAATTTTCACACATTTATTGTTCAATTTAGTCTCAATTATTTAATTTTCTTTGTTGTTATGGTGAGGTTTTTCTAATAGTAGTTATATCTTGTTTATTATTTATGTGTACAAAAGCTACTGATTTTTATGTTAACTTTATCTAAAAAATAAATTTACATATATATTTCAAATCTTTGTATTCTCTGGTGTTCACCCACCACCACCCCTCCCTGACCACTCCCAAACATCCATCCACCCACCCCCAGTTGTGTACTTTAGTTTGGTTGTTAACTTGCTTTGGCTTTTCCTCTTGGCCTTTTGTTTGTTTTTCCTATATCCCATATATTAGTGAAACTATTTGGTTTCTGTCTTTTTCTTTCTGACTTGTTTCTGCTAATATGATTTCTTTTAGGTCTATCCATGTCATCTCAAATTTATCAAATTGGTCATTTTTAATTGATGAGTTATATTCCATTGTGTATATACACAACTTTTTCATCCATTCATCTGTTTTGGGACATTCGGGTCGTTATGTTAATTTTATGCCCTGCTACTTTACTAAATTATTTTATGAGTTAGTCTTACCACTAATTTTGATTTTGTTGTTGTTTTCCATATATCATCTTCAAACTAAGATAGCTTTACTTTTATCTATTTTTTTTTTTTTTTTTTTGAGACTATGTCTTGCTATGTTGCCTGGGGTAGTCCCGAATCAATGGACTCAAGCGATCCCAGCTTTACCCTCCCAGGTAGCTGGGATTACAGGCACCCGCCACCACACCTAGTTACTTTTCGAGACTCAGTCTCGCAATGTTGCCTGAGGTTGTCTCAAAGTCGTGGACTCAAGCAATTCCAAGCTTCGGCCTCCCAAGGCTAGGATTAAAGGCACGGGCCCCCATGCCTGGCTACTTTTATCTATTCTTATGTCTCCAAACAGCCAGACCCATAAAAGGCCTTATTAATCCTCACATGAAAAATCTGCAGTCACCATAGACACAGATAAAGTCACTGCAGAGTATTTACTCTTTCTGTTCTTGAGTCTCCACTGCTAGACACTCTTTTCTTTTTGCCAGCACCAGTACTGGCCACTGGAGTCTCCCTGACTTTTTTTCATTCTGTTCTTGTGTTCTTTTCACTGTTTTCTTGAGTTCTTTTTCTCTCTAGGCCACGCCTTGCAAACCTATGTTGAGTTCATTTTTCTTTGCATAATCCAAGGAATCATAAATCAATCTATCCATCCTTAATAATATTCTTAACAAAAGAAAAAATATTTTCTCCTCCCATAAAAAGATTGGAAGACAAGGATCCCCAATATTATTTAACAGCTTCCTAAAAGGGACTGTTAATGGGCTTATTAGTGCATTGAAGAAAACAGGAGACACTAAATTAGAAAAAGCAACATCAGTTGCAGATGATGTAATCAGATGCCTTGAATGATAACTAGTAAGAACAATGAAAGAATTTAGCAAGCAGTGAGGCACTATAGAACATAAATTGAAATGCACATATGATTTTTATTAGGCCTGACCTCTCAAATGACTACTATCAAGACGAGATTTGCTCACTAGATAGAACACAGGTCCAGAAACTTGCTTTCTTGTGTATAACATAAACTAATCCAGCTTAAAAGACTGACCCATACCAACTAAATTCAAAAAAGTAATGGATAAACTGTAATAATTAGCTAATTTTCAGAGAAAAACATAAATGTCAAAAAAATACATGTTTTAATCTTAAATCCTGATGTGCAGTACTGAATAATTCCATGTGAAATGTCTCTAACAGTAAAGTATATTCACTCTATTTTGTGAATATTAGCCTATTAGGGAAGAACACACTAAAACCAGTATCAATAAAAACATTAAGCTGTATCAAAGCAGGCAGTTCTCCTGCTTGTCTGTGACTATGAAAGTGTTTCTTTTACCGACCTTCTCCTCCCAAAACAGCCTGCCTGTGACTATGCAGGCCTCTCTCTTGATAAGCCTGTACCTTTTAGGGGCAGTTCTTACAGCCCACCTGTGTCTATGAAAGCATCCTTTACTTTTTTCCCCCTTTTTGTAAAAACCAGTCCTTTTGGATATTTAAAATAAAACAGATATATTCTGGCTTAGCAAAGATTTCAGGACAGTCTGTTTTAAATAATATTTAGTATGGAAAAAGACTTTTATCTTACTAACTATTCAGCAAAAACTGTTGATACTTTGTTCTTATGAAATTAGAACTCATGATTGGGTGATTTTTGGCTTACTATTCCTTCCATCAAAATAGCCTCCATTTTAACACATGAATTCTCTCTGGAGATAAAAACTGTAGTCAACAAATACATAATAAACACTATGTACACCAAGTAAAATGGCTTCATTTAATTGAGTGAATTCTGTAGTAAAGTTGTACATCCACCTTAGGTCTTACTTTTTCAATATTGCAATTAATTCTAGTTTTGGTCTTTATGTTTTCTCTATACCAAAGTTTGCTGTGCAAACTATTTGAGGTTCACATATCAATACTAACCTACTATGTTAATAGTTAGAAGAGTGATAACTTTTGAAGACCAAAAAATGGTAACTGTAATTTGGAAAGGGTATAATGGAAGAATACTTTTCTGATTTTACACATATGTTCACTTTGTGATAATTATTATATACTTGATATTTCTGTGCACTGTTCCACAGATAATTATGTATTTTCACCCAAACAGTTGATTTTTAAAAATAAGCAGAAAATCAAAGTAAATACAAACAAGTTCCAAGACCTAGTTCTCATATCCCCCATAAAGTACAATTTCTCTGGAAGCATGCTATAGCACTTAGGGCCTTTTTTGGATATAACAAACTTACCTTCAAATTCTAGACTCATTCAATTTGGTGAGATACTGTCATTATTTGGTAATGGGGGAAGAGCAAATTCACATCTTCTCTTTCTAATTTTTTCCCCCAAATATTTTAAAGTAGAAAAGGAGTTAAGTTAGTTCTATGCATATTGTCATGTGTATTGGTTTCTACTTTTCTAGTTCCTTTTTCTTGCTTTCTCTTATTCTGTCATAGTTAGATCTTTACAGCTGAATTTCCATAAGTTTAATATGAATATAACTTATATAAAACAGAAAATAATGTAACAATTCTCAAAAGATTAACATTCTCACCCACATACCACAGGCATAGTAATCAACTCAAAATACCCAAATCCCTAAATCTAAAATCATCCCCATTCACTCCTCCACTATTAAGACATTCTTATACTGGATCTCTTTGTAGAGGTACAATTTTCTCAAGATAAAACCTCAGAAACACGATTGACTCAATTCTTTCCAATATCTAATAGATGAACAGTATACCCTATCCATTTGATGTCATAATACTTTGTGAAGTCTTATATAACCTTATCCTTCTCATTTCTATTGCTATAAAACTATGTTATTCCTAGTACTTTACTTGAATTATTGTAAAAACCTACTTCCACTAGTTATTCCTAGTACCTTACTTGAGTTACTGCAAAACCCTCCAACATTCCTGTAGAGAAGTTCTATAAACAATCACTAATTTAGCTACCATTTCTAGTCAATACCGAAGCTATTTAACCACTAAAAGAGGAAATAAATACACTGAACAATATGAAAAGAAAAAGGAAAAAAGGGGGGTGGGGAGTCACTGCAACTCAGCCAGCAAGGAATAAGCACAATTATTATTCAAGATGGAAAAAGCCAAAAAGGAAAGACAGAAGTTAAAAAGTGTTTGGTTATAGGAAAACTGGAATGTTATTTAAAAGCAATCCTGAAAAAAACAAACAAACAAACAAACAAACAAACAAACAAACAAACAAATAAAAGCAATCCTGAATATAGTTTCTAGACTCCTAAGACAGACATTAAATGGAAGCTATGTCATTGCTCTATCTGTCTGATTTCTAAAACTGTCCAAGCTTGGTTCTTACTATTCCTACAAAAGTAAACTAAGTTCATTCTCCATGTAAAAGAAAACACCCATGAAAAATACGTGTAGCATGACCTCTGATTAATTTTTTTATTATTTAACTTACAGTACAAAATACATAAAACAATGTAAAACACTGATGTTCGCTATAATTATTTTATTTCATGACAAGATGAAATTTGAAAATATATTCTTAACAACAAGAAGACACAAGCCCTAAGGAGTGATGGTTCAGTACTCACTAGTTCAGTGTTCACAGTCACTTTATAAACACAATTACTGTGAATAGTGAGAATGAACTGTTTCTGGGAAGTCATAGTTTACTAGCAACATGAAAGTAACTTAAAATAGTTAACTTCAGATATGTATAAAACATAATAAAAGCAGACTGATTAAAAAGTTAAGCACATTAGCGAAAAAAATATTTTTAACAGTATATTAAATATAATGAAGTATAAAGCAGGGATGGCAAACATTTTATCTTGCACATTAACTCTGAAAAGAAATGAATTCTGAATAAGGTGCCTTCTGAAGTTGTGCTCTGGCTCTCAGGGAAAGAGCACTGTAAATGAAGAGCAATGTTGGTCAGATACATGACAAAGGAATGTTAACTGCATGAGATATTTGCCATCCCTGGGGGTTGGCAAACTCTATTCAAAAAAAATCTCATAGAATAAACAATTATAAAACTACTTACTGCTTCAACAGAGTTACATTCTCGTCTTGTTTCTAAATAACGTAGTGCTCGCTTTTCTTCTTCTTTTAATTTAGCATCTGCCTGTCCAGAAGTAAAATAGCAATCATTTTAAGAATATCAAAAGAATACCTCAAATGATCACATATACTAAGTTCTGACTTACATATTTCATATAATTCTGTACACCATTTTGTTGTAAATACGAGGGTGCCTGTGTTCTATAAAATCTCTCTGTAGAATCCAAGTATGCCTTCTCAAAATTGTCCCTATATATTTGAAGCTTATCTTCAGGATTAGAACAAAGGTTAACTGAAAAACAAAAAATAAAATTTAACTCTAATTATGATTGAAATCTGTATTTTGAGTACAATAAATAAAATAACAAAATAGAGGAGTCATTACATGCAGATGACTATGAACATAAAATCATATATGATAAAATCCTTCTCCATAAGAAAAAAAAATTACAGCACAGAAGCAGTAAAGTGACTAAGAATATAGATAACATGATGAGATCGACCTAGATGACCAAGAAACCATTCACAAAAGAGATGGAATCCGAATCGCATCTAAAGGAATAAATTACGATTTACATGGCCAAGAGTAATAAACATTAAAATATTCAGAAATAGAAAACATAACGCCAAGTGAATGTACAATGACTGAACTACTTAAGTGGACTATAGAAGAAAAAGGCAGAAAGCTAAGCCAAGTATGGTTGTAGAGAACCTCAAATCTCAGTCCAAGCAGCCTGAACTTAGTACACTGTACCACTAAGCACTGAGGAAAACACCAAAAGAACAGGACTTTAATACAACTCTTGTGAAGTAACAGGATGACATAAAGGCAAACAAAAAACAAATTCTTGTGGAATGGGGACAATCAAAGGAGAAGGGGGAGGGAGGTAGACGGAGGGGGGAGCAAAGAGAACAAGAGGAGGGAGCACAAGAGTATGGTGGTAGACTATGTATGCACTCTTTGGTAAAGGATGCACCACAGCAAAAATGCCTCAGGGGGAATGTTTCAGTTCTATAATGGGAACAATGGTGCAAAACCTTTATCAATTCAATAAAAAAAAAAAATTACAAAAAAATTTTTGGTGAACAGTATATGAATTAAACGACAGCAATAAGATGCCATAGGAAGACTGTTTTAAAAAATCTAAAAGTAGAATTTAAATTTAGGATAAGGCCGGGCACGGTGGCTCGTGCTTGTAAGCTTCAGCCTATGAAGCAGCCGGGGCTAGGGATCGCGGTTCGAGTCCCGCCTGGGGCCCGTAGCGAGACCTAGTTCCAAAAAAATAGCTGGGCGTGGTGGCGCGCGCCTGTCATCCCAGCTACCTGGGAAGCTGAGGCTGGGGATTGCTTGAGTCTGTGGTACCCCGGGCA